>VWPW01006693.1:114210-131822 GCA_013389825.1 Crypturellus undulatus | reverse complement strand
CGCGGGCGGGGCCGGCGGGGCGCGGGGCTCCCTCCGCGGGGGGGCGGGAGCGGTAACGGCCCGTTGCTCCGTGGAGGGGGGCGCGTCCCGCAGCCCCCCGGCCGCGGCGCTCCTGCCGCAGCGTCTAGTCACAGCTTTTTGTACACGGTTTTCCGTGTAAGGACAAAGGCAACTTTTCCATGTAAAACAAAAGAAAAGGAGAAAGTGTATTTTGTAAAAAGCCTCAAATGTGTCTTCTTGCAGCTGGGAATCGGCTTGATATGTGTGATCTGACAGAGAAACTGCACATTTGTTACGATGCAGAATACTTTAGTATGAACTTCAAATGTCCTTTAAGATTTTCTAGGCTGAACTACCCCTTCCTCATAGTGAGGCGAGGGTGGATCTGTTCTCCGGAATAACTCCCAATAGGACAAGAGGAAATTGCCTCAAGTCACACCAGGGGAGGTTCAGGTTAGACATCAGGAAGAATTCCTGCATGGAAAAAGTGGTGAGGCACTGGAACGGGCTGCCCAGGGAAGGGGTGGAGGGCCCGTCCCTGGCAGTGCTCGAGAAATGGGTAGATGAGGCACGGAGCGACGTGGTTTAGTAGGACTGAGGGGTTTACGGTTGGGCTTTACAGTTGGTCTTTTCCAACCATAACGATCGTTTGATTCCTCAATTCTGAGATCAACTTCGGTTTTATAAAACTGAACATGATCGAGAAGCAAAAACCCATGTTAAGTTCCATTGAGCACCTGATCTTTAAGTTTAAAAACCTTCTGAAAAAGCTGACTCAGTCTCTCTGAGTTTCAGCAGTGATGGCTCCAAGGCGGTGAGAGATCTTGGAGACAACGCGTGTCTTGTGAATTAAAGATAGGTGAGACAGAAAAATTAAATGTAGAGAATAAATGCCCTGAAGGATTTTATCTGTATTGCAAAATTACATAGTGCTAGAACATGCTAATTAAGCCCATACAAAGCACTTAGTGTAGACAAGAACTGTCACGTTTAGCACCTGGGTTACCTTGGGTCAACAACAACAACCAGTGTTAAACATAGTAGTCTTTGTTTATATTGACTGTTGTGTTAAGAATTATGCGCTAATCAACTAACATAATGTGTTTTTCCAGTGTAGGCAAGCCCTAGGAAGGCTTGGGTTTTATTTGTGATACAGATGCATAATGAAGTTAAAAGGCCGGTGTTTATATTTTTTAAAACTCCCCTGAGAAGTAATTACAGGGGTAGCAGCGCTCCTCCTTCTGTAGTGTTGCTCCCAATTTCTTTCCTCTTAGCTTTTACTTCTCCTAATTCCCTCTCAGAGCAGAATGGTGGAAACAGTGGAATTCCCTAATTCCCTGCTTTCCTCTGGATATTGGCAGGAGAGAGGTGGATCTGACAGCAACCTGTCTTCTCAGCCTGGCACCCAGGGTGCTTTTGTTTCAGATCAGAGAAGTATTTGGGCACATGAACGACTGCAAATAAAATAAACTATATGTGTGGACCGGCTCACCCAGAGTCTGGGCATTTCATCCTACACTCATTGAAGTCAGTGACAAATTTTTGGTGATTTCAGTGGTGCAGGTTTTGGCCTTAGATGCTTTATTCAACATATTTAGTAGTATTTAGTAGGCACACTGTTTATCTAGCCATGGAGCACTGGGACGGTGACAAGATCTGCACGGTACAATGTAATGCTTTGAGCTTTGAACAAAGACCTGCCCCTTGGAGAGGCCCTGCTCCTCAGTCCTGCCCTTTAATCCGGAGGTGGGAACACACTTGGCTCCACATTTGAAATGTTGAAGAGAGAACAATTATACATAGAAAGTACACATAAAAAAAGACAAAAAAAAACAACCAAAAACACTCCTAACCTTTGCCTTTGGAGATGATAGCATTTCCTCAGACAGAGATAAATAAACTCCCTTTGCAAACAACACCTAACAAACCACTAAATATCATTCTGAGTGGTTTGCGTGAACAACTCGATCATTCTCAGGCAACTTGGGCCTGGCCTCTGTATCCAGGAGCCTCTACACCATTAATCTTTTCTGATAGATGTGTCACTGCTTCAAGGACAGCACAATGCAGCTACCAAACCATTGCTTCAGTTTAATGTTCAGTTAAAAACTGTGCTCTAAACCTAAAGCATGTGTTTAAAACCAGGCTGCACCTTCTCCCACATGAAAGAGTTTGGATTGCGCCATGACAGCAAGTGTGGTGCTTTATAAAAGGATTCTGTGATCCCTGACAACATACAAGTCTCGATCTATCTTGCTGAATACAATATAGAAAATAGCTTTAAAAAATAGCTGAGGTTTATGATTAACCATAGTTGAGTATTTTTTTCTATGAAAAATATACAAGCTGCTGTTGAAAAGATTGTAGGCCTTTCTGTCACATATTTAGGAATATAAACTTCAAATCTTTCATTTAAAGAACTACCAGTGTGCACAGGTCCCAACTTAAAAGCACAGCATTTCATATTTTTGTCCTCATACAAAAGTCAATTCCCTTTTTGAAAGTGGACATTTGGATTTCATCATCAAGCTTAATTTAAATGGCCACTTCCTCTTCTGCTTTCCTTCCTTTGACTCTGGTTAGTGCCAAAGAACAAGTTTCTGCAGTATTAGTTTAAAGATACCAGATCGACTGTTTTAAGTCACAAGATTGTAACTTTTTGGTTTTTTTTTTGTTTCCTTCCAAATATCCAGTTAAAGTTTTGGGTCAGATCAGGGCTTTTTTTTTTTTTTTTTTTTTTTTTAATGCAAAACAGGTGTTAGGGACTATATTTCTAGAACATGAACTCAGCAAATACCTGGCAGTTTCCATAATCCAATTTTGACATGAGTGGGAGCCTTTTAAAATTTGGCACACCGAGTCCTGAACAGGCAGAAATTTCTGGACATGATCTTCAAGCCATACTGAAAAAGCTGGGGTATCATTTTTGTACGGAAGAACTTAAAATGTCTAAACCAAAATATGTTTCCTATCATCCTTTTCAGAGAAGAGTTCTTGGTTGACAGCACAAACCTCTTCTTTCTTAGAAACTGCCAAAGTGCCATTCCTCATCTTCAAAACCAGGTATAATTCTGTCTTAAAATTTTCATTGGCAAGCTGCCATTATAAATCACAGACAGATTATAAAAATAATGGTAAATTCTAGCAACACTTTGGGCTCTTTTCCTCCACCATGTCAAAATAAAAATCCCCCTGAGGCAGCAGTGCAGATTTTCAAGGGGATGGTTTTTCTTCCGAGCCCTGAAGCTCTCATCGAATGCTTTCCATTGGAATTCTCTCTCCTCTTTTGGATTTGTCTCGTCCTAGGAGATGTCCAGTGCAGTCGCGCTGCTTGTTCCCACTTCGTATTCCCATCTTTTCACTGGGATCTGAGAAGTTTTCCAGCAACATGATTCCTGTCGCAGGCACTGAAGTAGATTTACTCTCCAAGGGAGAAATGACCCTTGTAATTTCTGACTTTGGCTTTGAACTTGTATTTGTTAACTTGTAAAATTCCTACATATTGCAGATATTTGACGGGTTATTAGGTCTATGGTTATTAAGCCTTCAATTTTTTGCTACTTTAATGGTGATCTTAGAACGATGTGAATCTCACACTGGGAAATCCACACAGCTTCATGCTCAGCAAAAAGCTGCTGGTTGGTCTTAGGAAGAACTAACTTTGGTGCCATGACTGATGCTCTTTTGCTGCATTTATCTCTGTAACGACCGTCCATGTTCAGAGAAGGCCTAAGTAGATTTGTCTGTGGCAAATCTGTGTTTTCAATCGTGTGGGAACAACAAACATCGATGAAGCAACAGGAGCGTACGGAGAGCTTCCTCCTTATCCTCCCTAACCTGCCAGCTCCGAGCAGGTTGTGTGGCCAGCTGTACTCGAAACCCTGCTTTGAATTTTTGTTCCTGACCGCAGAATCTGCAGCCACACACTGTGCGCGTCTGCGGGGCATTTTAGTGATCCACGTTTCCTTTTGGGTCCCCACTGACTCACATGCTTCCTAAAATAGCTTGCATGAGCTTTGCTCCGTTGTGACAAGTTATGAAAGAATTAGCAGGATCAGCTTAGCACCAGGTAACGCAATTTAGATTATTTTAAAATGTGCTCGGATTTCAGTGGTTAGCCTCTATCCAATCACAAATTACCATTACTTCTGAAAGATCTCAGCCTTCCCCAGTTTACAAAGCCAAGCATCATGATTCTGAGATGTGGCTTTTTTCAGTCATGGATGTTCCTTGCAAATTCTGAGCAGTTCTCAACACAGCTCAGACCAGCCCTAGGAAATAAAAAACATTAAAAAAAAAAAAAAAAGCCCAAGTACTGAAAGAAGATAAAATCATGTCTATTCCAACCAAGCCTGAGGTGCTGATAGCGGATGAAAAAGACTTGATCTTTCCTGCTTGCAGCTCTCACACACTGACTGTACCAGTTACAAAGCCGATTAAGGCTTCCTAATGTCCCTTGACTGCTCAGAACTAATTTTCACACTTTATATGTATAAACATATTATGTATGTGCATGAGTGCATTGTATAAATATATACGCTATGCTATGTTATATGTAGTTTATCCGCAGATGTGACTGCGGGATCCCAAGCATTTCTTGCCACGTTCCCTGACCTGCTCAGCTCACATACATGAATGCTAGCGCTCCACGCCAGCTGAGCTTTGCTGAATGAATAAATCCCGTGGGAGGCCTAGCCTGTTGTGCTAAGCCAGGTGCAGGAGTCATCGCTGCAGATGGAGTCACCGTGGCCGGGAATGTGGTGTTTCATTCCTCCGGAGAGCTCCCTTCAGTCTGCATCTGAGAACTGGTTATGCACAACAGCAAACTAACGAGGTCTCCCCGCCTGCGAGATTAGTGCTAATGAAGCCTCTAGGCAAAAGGCAGACCCTGCAGTCTGGAAAAGTTAGTTTTCACAGCGAGTTACAGCTCCCCTGCATAGCTATAACTCCCAGATGGCAGCCAAGTTTTTAGTAAAATTTGTCAGCCAGGTAGTGTTGTCCAGGCACTGCAGCAGGAGACCCGTGGCCCGGCTTAGCTGTTAACCTGGTGCCTGGCTCTGGGCAAGCTACGTAACCCTGCTATGTCGGATGTGGTCAGATGGGCAGGCGCTCCACGAGATGATGCAAGAGAGTTGTTTGTGATTAACCCTTCCTAAGATAGGCTCTCTAAGGACCATTCAAAGCACTGTAAGTTGCAGGAGAAATTCCTTAACGACGCAAAGCGGGGTTGTTCCTGGGCTCTTCCTCCAGATGCAGGTTCAGCTCGAGTTACCCTGGAGAAGGTTAAATGAATGAGTCGGCTCTTAAGCACCTACATCAAAGTGGCACTTTTTGGCTAGGAGCGACAGTGGGAGAGAACGTGAAGGTGATGGCACCCTCCGACTCCAAGCACCTGCTGTCCCTGAGGGCTCAGGCTGAACAGCTAATATGTTAAGATGTGTTTGTCTTCCCTGAGCTAGTATTTCAAAACGTGCTACCTAATGCATTTTTAAAAATGTATCTTTCATACTACTGCAGTGAAAATACTCAAGGATTAGGAGGTTTTTTTTGTTTATTTGTTTCATTTTGAAAAATGACAGAAACAGGGCTTTACAGTGTCTTCCAAGGTTTTTGGAAAAACGTCTTGACTGTGGTTGTGAAAGAGCAAGAAATGTTTTTGGAAAAGTTCAAGATAAGAGTTATATAAATGACACATAAGTCGAAAGAGCTCTTTGTGACTGAATTTATAAACACGATCACTCAAATGTCAGTGCTTGAATAATTACAGTGGTGTAATGAGATGTAATTGCCAGAGCTGCAAGGACAGCAAACATAACTGTACCATTATCAGGACAAGCTGAGATTCCAATGGTGCAACAGGTCAAGCGGCTCCAATGGCACCATCCTACCTGGAATGGGTAAGGGAAGGGTCCACGTGCAGGCTGAACGTGAACATGTTGTACCTGAGCTCTGAGACTATAATTAGAACAAGGCTGAAGACTTACAGATCCTAGGCACAAAACAGTGTGATAAAGAATATCACACAGTGTAAATACCTTTGAAAGAAGCTCAGAGTAAATGAGTTTAATATTCCAATGAACAAAGTTGCCTTAAGTAACTAAATATCTGGGATTATTAGTGAAAAAGTAAGATTTTATGGAAGAATACCAGGTGCAAGATTTTAGGTGTAGACTGAGGAACAAGTAAGCAGGGAGCAGCCCTGCAGAAATATTCCAGGGTTGCATGCTGTCTCAGAAAACCCAGCTTCATATTAGGATGCACAGATAAAAATAGAGGCTACAAAATACATGAAGAAAGTCTTCAACTATTCTCAATATTGGCAAAACTCAGATGGAGGTCAGTGAGCCTGGCCTGCGGCACCAGGCTGGAGAGACACACAACAGGCTACAGAGGAGAGCAGCAGCAATGGTCAAAGCTCTAGAAAAATTAGACCAACAAGGAAAGATTGGAAAATGGAGGTGCTTGTTCTAGTGAAGAGAAACCTAACAGAGATACAAGAATAGTCTTGAAAATTAAAGAGATTTCAGCTTAATAAGGCATTGCTGCACAATTAGACTGTGGTTAGACGTTATGAACAACTTTCTGAAAATAAGGATAGTGAGCTATGTTGCCTGGGGATTGTAAATCTTTTTAAATAGAGATCAGAGAAAATTTAGTCAGGAGTGACACAGATAACTCATCCATCTCTACAGAGTGAGATGATATAGATGACTTCTTGATGACTTTTTAAGATCCCTTTTCATCTTCATTTTTTTTAAGATCATTCACAAGACAAGTGTTTAATGCATTTTTAAAATTCATTTTTTTTAATTCATGCTATTCATTTACTTTTCATCTTGGAAATGGAAATCAGACTGTTCAGTCTAAGTCAGCACTGATTTCAGGTTTTTCCTGTACTCTATAGCAGCACAATGCGCCTGTTTTCAACTTGCAAAGATGTCAAGACAAAGCTTAAAAGATGTTAAAATAGAGATTTGAAGGAACAATCATACTAGCCAAAATAATTATTACTGTCTCTAAAGAAAAATACCTCATTAATACAAGTCCTTTGTCTTGGGTCTCAGGTAATCTGTGTGATCCTTTAAACACTTGAGGCTGTTTGGACAAACTGTACAACTTAACTGGGAAAAGAGGAGTTTAGTATAAAGGCATTTGGATCCATTGTGCGAAGCGGTTGTTCCTGCTCTGGTTGGCTGCCAGGGAAATGGAAGAGCTTCTGCCATTTTACCCCTCCGGCAGTGCCTTTGGACACTTGATCTCATGAGCATGTCCAGCTCCAATGGCTCAGAGCTCCTTGGAGTCCATCCGAAACAGAGGAAGCTGCGTAGGGATCGCCTAGTCCTCCTGTAGGGATCTGACTGGGCAATCGGGCCCTGACGTAGGACAAGCCTCAGATGAGCTCAGCAACTGAGCTCTCATTCTGCTCCCACTGATGCCTTCTTTGCGATACATATATATATATTTCCCATTGCAGTATTCCTGTGGCAGCAGGAAAACTAACACTTGTAAAACTAACCCTACTACGTAAATCCTTGGAGCTTTAGCAACATTTGAAAATGTTTCTGACTTCACCTAGTTTGGCTTATTACTCTTGAGAGGATTCTAGCTCACCTTCACATTATTTCAACTCCACTACAGTAATCCTTGTTGCAACACGCTACCTACGTAATGTCTTATAAAAAGGATAAAGTGCCTGTACCTATTATTATTTATAACTTTTACTATATATGGAGGGCACCTGGGCTCCCCTCTCCCCAGACTGTGACAGCAACACACATGGGTAAGGAGTCGTTCTTTTCATTGTGCCCATTTTAACCTTATATAAGAATATTCCAGTGATCTAAACATTGTGTAAAGCCCAGTCTGGGGCCTGGCTGAAGATGAACCTCACGCTCCAAACACTGACAAGTTTTTTTTGAACTCCCTTCTGCTGCGATTGCCACGCTGTGCAAGCACTCGCCACGGCTAGAGGAAGCGCTGCAGTGAAGAGCCCAGGCCTGCTTCCTTCGCAGAGAGCAAGAAGAACCATTGGCAGCTTCTCAAATGCTCCTCTGCAACAGAAGCAGCAAGTGATCCTGCATTGTGTTTGCTAAACATTATCTTACAAAAAAAGACAACTAAATTAGGGAGTAAGCCCAGTACATAATGATGCCACATTAACCATATTTTACAGTGAAATGGGGCCAAATAATGACTAGGACTTTACCCCGTTTTTCAAATAGAGCCCACCTGTGAAATACATATAGATGCACAATTCAACATGAGAGAAAGCACACAGCAGGCCTCTCACTGACACCTTTGACTGGAGCAATGTGAGAGCTGCAAGGGCATGTGGAAACTTTCCAGACCACAGCAGTGCCTTTCTCATGTGGGAAAACTATGCTTCTTTCTACACAATAAAATTAAACAAAGAAGTTTACACTAACTAGCTGCTTATTTTATGAGCTCTATCCTCCAAGGATGTTTTTTGCAACCCAGATCATTATGCGTGAATAACAAACACTTTCTCAAAACTTGGTCTGCTTTAGTTAGTTGTCATTAAAATTTTAAAACAATACAGTGACTGGCTGCTACATGACGCTACTCAGCCGCCCTTGCTGTGCTCCGCTGCTGATGTGACTCATCCAAGAGGTTTGCTAGAGCCTGGCCTGGAAGTACTGTCCCGTTACAGTAATTACTAGCTAAGGCCTCTGGAACAAAGAAAACAGGATCTTTACACTCAGACGTCTAATTACAGCCTATGGGAGTCATATAATAACATAACTTCCAAATATAACAGCATGATTGCCCAAATTTGTAATTCTGTTCATCCAAAATAAACGTGAAAGTTTTAAGAATTAATCTGTGAGCTCGGCAGAGGTTCTTGTCCTCCCTTGCAGGGCAGCTGCAGCGTTGGTGCCCCACTGTGTACTGTGTAGATTACGGAGTGATGGACTTCTCAGGGCAGTGCTTCCAGATTACAGAAAAGTGCAGAGATGATACATTGAATAAAAGCATCTCTTCGCCCCATTTTTAACACAGTTACTGGGGGGCATAGAGTAACTCACAGTTGTGCGTGAGTTCCCTAAATGGACTAACTCTGAATATTTTTTTGTGATAAAAGAATATATTATCTTATACAGGATAAAAGGTGAGAAGTGAAGCCTTACACTCACGTATGCCAAGCACTAGTGACAGCCGTATTTAGCAACTAACTTTAGGATAAAGTAAGAACAACTAACTTTAGGATAAAGTAAGAATCACCGTACTTGGAGTAGCTTTTTCTATCTCTGCATGAAGCTGCCTAATGCTTAAGTCTTCACCTGGGAAGGAGCCTGTGCAGCTAAATGCTTAATATGGGGAAGGCCAACACTGGAACGCTCTGGCTGCCTTTGGTTAGAGAGCATGCAGGAGGCAACGAGAAGCTCCCTGGTTTAGCATTTCTAGTCCAAGTACTGACCTGCATTGACCTGCCTCCCAGAACTGAAACTCTGCCATACTGGAGCAAAAGGGATTACTTCCCTGTTGTTTTTAGTCGTCAATCTTCCAACCTAAAGCTCCTTTCTCCTTTAAGGTTCTCAATAATTCCTCTGTTTCAGCAACCAGAGAATCACCATAAATCACCTTTCTACATCAGCACTTTTTCCCCCTTCTGTGCTCTCTAAGGTTGTTTTGTCATTGATCTCATTTCCCCCGAAACTTTTTTCCCCATTTTAGCTGCATCTAATTAATTGGACCATTCATAATGCTCAGAATTGAGCTCAGGATTTTTTGCAGATTTGAAAACGCTTGGTTTTGAAAGGTGTTTTAGAAATGCTTTAGGATGCCACATCACCAGGCAAATTGGGTAAGTGAAAAGCAGAGACATCTCATTTTTCTAGCAAAGGCTGCACATAACCATTTATTATGGTTGGCTCATAGGAGGCGTTTTTGGAGTGGAATGTTTCTACCTGCCACGGTAGACTTCAGCATTAAAATTCCCACATGCACTTATACTCTACAGATGATCCTTCCATTTCCTGCCCAATTCTGTCCCATCTCCCAGGCCCCCTGGGTTTGACAAATTGCTTTGGCCAAGCAGAACTGGGAGGGATTTGCTTCCAGAAATAATGGCATCTGCAACTCAAACTTCTTACTGCATACATAAACACCACGGACACTTACTCTGATACTCAAGGTATTGCAGAACGTAGTATGGAACATAGTACAGACACTGTGGCACTTGCCCTGGTCATGTGCACGTTAAAAACATTGTTGAGAGGCCATGGGGCTTCCTGGGGCTGGTGCCCAGGGTCGGCAGGGGATACTCAAGTGCAGGAGATGCTTCCAGCTGCGCCAAGGTAACGGCATCTACAGCCATGCCCAAAAGCAGCATCTGGGGTGTAATTTTCCTCACAAAATTTTGGGCACACACAGATCCGCTGATCAGGGCCTGGCCATCCCGTTAAACTTGGCTGGCTGTTTTCTGCCCAGTCTTTACTTCAGACAATGCTTTTCTTTTTGGCTCTGTTCCTTGCGGGTCACACAAGGTGCTTCTGGTCTCTCATGAGTCTGCCCTGTTCCACACCGTGCTCCTGTTCCTGCAGCAATACATTCTGGGCACTCACATTGCATCTGTTATCCTGCTGGACGATGAAAGGAAGCCTGAGCACAGGGGAGAGAACAGCATGTCCTCTCGCCCTGTCCCTACACTGATCCTGGTCTGAACTGTACCAAATGGTCCAGTCCTTCAAGGTCATTTCAGCTCTGTTGGCCACCTTGCGTCCTCTTTACCTCCCCAATTGCCAGCACTCACACATTCCACTCCTGGCAGCAGTAAGCAGTCAGCAAAAACTCCACACTGGCTTTGTAAGAGGTGAAGAGTGCTGGTTCAGGGTGCTCTGTAACCACTCATGTGCCACCCAGTGCAGCACATTCCTCGAGCTTATCCTCCAGGATCAGGGCAGCAAAGGAAGTGCCACAGTTCAGGCTCCACTTACCAAAATAAAGAAGTTAGGCATTGGGATTGGTACCTCAGTGTGCCGGGACAGACAGCGCAGAGGGCACAGGGACACAGGCCGTGTCCCCAGACACTTCCAAGAACTGCTTGCCTTGCTCTCTTGGCATGGATGATGCTTCTTGAGGCAACTCAGGGTGGACTTGGTTAAGCAGGAGACCCAGGAAAGGGAGTGGAACACACTGCTACTCAGGAAAAGCTTTTTTTTTTTTTTTTCCTCTGCAAACTATACTACATAGGAGGGCAAGAGAAGATCTGAAGCACCTTAGCTCCTGCCAAGACCAGTGAGCGGGATAAGCCTTTCATATATATGTGGATGGATATGTCACTATTTATATTTATGCATATAAGCAGAACTGTATTTGATGTATGTAATTTTTTTTTGGCTTTTGTTTGAAAAATATAAAAGGTGTGTGAACATGTAATCCTGTTCTCTCTTTGAAGGAGAGAAGAAAACAGGAGAAAGAAAATTGCAGGGTTTGGGGTACTCCTGCCAAGCAGCTGACTAAGACCTGCTCTGCCTGGACTCACTTGATACTTGCATGAGGGAGTGGGATGGAGCAAGAGGAGAAGGGTTCCATACCATGAGCAGGGAAAGGGGCAGTCGCTGAGAGACAAAGAGCAAGAGACGGGGTGGAATCGAGGTGCCCTTGCACATCTATGACTTTCGAACAGGTTNGGTGTGTGAACATGTAATCCTGTTCTCTCTTGGAGAAAGAAAATTGCAGGGTTTGGGGTACTCCTGCCAAGCAGCTGACTAAGACCTGCTCTGCCTGGACTCACTTGATACTTGCATGAGGGAGTGGGATGGAGCAAGAGCAGAAGGGTTCCATACCATGAGCAGGGAAAGGGGCAGTCGCTGAGAGAGTCGCTGAGTGCCCTTGCACATCTATGACTTTTGAACAGGTTGCGGCTAGCCTTTGGTTACGTATGAGCTTCCAAGATCTTGTCTCATCCCAAAGCCTGGCACAAGGCCTCGCCGTGGGAAGGTGGTGGCAACACCCAAGGAATTCCCATTGTATAAGGAAATATTTCTCCGAGTCTTTTCACAGGCTGTTGAAGGGCCTTAGAGGCAGCAGTGGTGCCAGGGCACTGCGCTCTTGCCAGCAAACCCACTATGCCGTGGTCGGCAGCCTGGCAGCACACCCTGCCCCAAGGAGTTTGGAGCCCAGGTCCAGCTCCTGGGCAGGTCAGGGACCCGGCTACAGTGACCATAATGATGAGGGATCCCCTCAGGCTGCCCCTTTAAACTGCAGAAGAAAGGTTCTTGGCCTGTGTCTAGTGGAATAGAAGTACCAAAAAACATGGTCATCATGGACTCTAGCAGAGCAACCAGTTTATGGATTATCCTCAGTACCTGACATGGCTCAAGCAGATTGGGGTGTTGTATCTCTCTCAGCATTTACAGATATAAAGCCCATACATGGCACAACACATGCAGGAAAGCGTGTCTTTGTCTCTGTCTCTTCCTTTGGCAAAATGGCTCCAGGTAAATTCCCTAATAGCTTAAGCTCCAGGCCGAGGGAGAGATTTCTGATGCCAAGCTCTAGCCCTACCTTGCTCTGAGGCCCAAGGCAGCAAGCGGGAGCGTGTCAGTGCAGGGAGCATGAGGTAGGGGGCAAGCAGCAGCACAGGCAGGGCCACTGCCCTGCAATACCGAGAACTGATGGTCTCATCCGCTCCAACGGTGCAAAGAGGCCTCGTGGGACAGGTCTCACCCCATACTGTGTCCCCAGTAATATTCAGTATTGATGCTCCCTCCAACCTGCCTTGAGGTTTGAACACTGCAGATGCAAACCATGCAGAACCACTTGGCCCGGGGACCCTGAAGTGCCAGTCACTCTTCGGTGTAGCTGTCACGGGCACTACATGTTGCCACACGGAGTGAGTGTTATGGACAGGGACAAGACTCCTGCCTTGTGCTGCGATCACGCAATAGTGCTCCCTCTTGCAAGTTCCTAAAAAGGCACAGGTAGATGTAGAGATCCCAGGAAAACATAACGAGCTCCTGGAACAAGTTGTTCTCCCTCGCTGTTTACTTCCAGCTGAAAAGCCTCACCTTGCTATAGGTGCTACGTCCTTTCTTTGCAGACTTTGCACAGACCCACCAGAGTGGTATAACTTCCCATTTTTCACCTTTCTCTCTCTCCAGTGAGTACCAGCCAGCTTTGCAGAGGTCCAAGCAGAAAAAGGTACACAAGAGCAGCGTTCACAGCAAATACATCCAACACAGCAGTCACAACATTTATTTCTAGTTTGGCTCTGGTAAAAAAAACATTCACTTTGTGGATTCCACTGAATGCTCATTGTATTTGCAACAGACCTCACCTGCATGCCAAAAACGAGTTTGTACACCCCCAGCTTCCTCCCTCTCTCATCATCCTCCCAACAACTTCACAAGAATTTCAAACAGGAAAAGGTTGGCACTGTACTGAAAGAACACAAAGCCCTTGTCCTTGCTGGTCCAAGAGGCAGCACTGCTACCTGTCTGTCAGGAACTTGTGGCTTTTCCATTTACATGCTCCTTGCTAGCAGTGTTTATCCAGGTAGCACAGGTGGGGAGTATCATTTGGCAAACTCCCCTGCAAGCTTTTTACAGCAAAGATGATAACAGGTGCAAGATAAGGAACACATAAAAAACAGAGTTCATTACAAATACATTTGCATCCAAAGCAGCAGCAGCAGGCCTTGGCTCTGCTTTATCTTAAAGCAAACGCTTTCTGAATTCCATTCAAATACTCACGTATTTGCATACGATACTGCATGTGTGTCACCTCAGGCAACAAAATGGAACCGAAATGGCGTTTGTGCGGGCCCCTGCTCCTGCGCGAGGGCAGGCAGATAAGCAACCCCCTCTCAAGACAATGCGCGCTTCTTAGAATGGCTCTTGACAAACTAGGGCCAAAATTTTGTAGCAAGTTTTTTTATCCCCAGAGAGAGGTGGGGTTTTGTTTTGTTTTGTTTTGCTTTCAAACAAAATTATTAAAATCCCATTCTGATGTCAAAGTGGAAGCTGAGCAGTTATGATGGTTAAGACCTTGAAAATTTCTGTCTGTTTCTATGTTCAAGGAACATGGCAAAGTTGTGGAGAGGTGCCTGGCCAGAGGAGGTCAGTAATCTCCAAGGAGCAGAGGGAGGTTACATAGGGTGAATCAGGAGCTGACATTACATCTTTACTTTACCCTCCGGATAAGGCCTATTTTACTCCATTAGCTATGAAGAAATAAGAGACCACTGAAAACATTAGGCAGCAAATACTGCATGACCTGCATACCCACCATTTCACTAACAAGTTTCCAGTTTGCATCAGGAATGACTGAAAGTGGATCGCATCTGGCCTTTACTTGATGGCCTATGCAAAGGGAGATGACAGACTCACCCATCTCACTGGGGCAAGGGTCCACCTCACATAAAATCACTGGAGGCTTCAGAGCACCTGAAGAGTAGCAGTTGCTGTTGAGTGCAGTGGAGGATGCTCACAGTTGGCAAAGGTGTTGGTGGATATGGAAAAAAAGAGCCGTATCCTTCCACTCCGAGGGCAGTCACACAGCTGCAGCACAGCCAAGAAAAGGCATCGAGGTCCTCATGCCTCACAAACCACTGAGAGCTTTGCTTGCTATTTCCACCAGGATAGCGCCTTTTTCAACTACATGTGCTTGAAACTGGGCAGTGAAAGTGCAAATGGTAATAAGAAATAAAAACAAGTGTCTGATCACCTATTTATGGACAAAACTACAAAATAAAAGCAACAAATGCAGCAGCAACAATCTTGAAACCTCTTTACTTCCACATCATTTTTGAATTTTCTATCTGCTTTGTAATTAAAGACCTAGATGTCTAATCCTTGTAAAATGGGAAAAGTGTGCTTTAAAGTATCCCAGTGCTTGTTACCACACGTATTAATGTATTATTTGTGGCAGGAGTGAAACTACTGCAGCTAGTCATATTTTGTTAGTGTACTCCTTTTAACCAAAAATTTTGATTTAATATTTTTAGTAGCCCAGGTGAAAATAACCACATATGCCTCCATACTTTGGCACAAAACGGGTCAGGGAATACTACACAGGAGTATTTCTTAATTTTTTCATAAGGGGAAGAATCCAGAATTATTCAGAAGAGAAAACAAAAAATGCTAGGAGGAGAGTATATGTCTTGCCCGTATGCCTGTAACCAATAGATCTATCGGATCATGGCTCAAATTTCTGCTCTTGCCATTACAGATTAGGGACATGGGGGTCAGTCTCGCTCTCCCAGATAGTATCATGTCCTCCAGCCCATTAGCTACTTGAGGATGTCCTCTCCCCTTTTCCCTTCTCTATGAACATTTTTGGGAGGCAGCGTTTTAATATAAACAAATCTTCTATATGCCAGACTTTGTGTTTGGCTATTATGGGGTAACTGAAGGTCTCTCTTTCTCATTTATATGTGGACAAGAAATATCACCTGGTCAAAACTAGTGTGAATATTTTTACAAGGGTTGGCTATAATTGCCATGTTTCCTGGCAGAAAATACTCCCTGCCCCCTTCCCCCCCTTCAAAATTCCATGTTAGGACAACTGTAACTGAATTATTCCTCCTGAAACCTGCCGTTGCTGTCTCCGGAACTTCAGCCCTGGGAATTAAGCTTTATCAGAGGAGTCTGACAAAACACTTCAGAAAGAATTAGGAATCAGAGACAATTATCCTTTAGCCTTTGTGAGAGTGATTCAAAAAGGTGGTGAATTGAGCTCTTTAACACAATACGCTAAAAATAAGAGTTTGTAGAAACCTCTCACTAAGCTTAAATATTCATGTACAGTTTTAGAAATAACCCAATAAAACATGAAATCATTATTATCACTGCAGTGGCAACACAGAAGGTTAACTTATTAGAATCACTACAGACTTGAAGAAGCTTTTTCAATTATTATACATGATATATGAAGTATTTGTTTAAAGAAAAAAGTAGTCATTTAATGAGAACACTAAAGGTACAGAACAATAAGAAACAAATGTCAGTGCACTGAGAAAGAGGTCAGGATTGTTTTTTATGCAACACCTAGTTTATTCTTTCCTTACTAAGGGTTTAAATCAGTTTAACACCATTTTGGTTCATTCTGAGATTAACAAAAGTTAATATTTTACAAGATTTATTTATAATACTCTTGAGGTTTAGAGTATGTTTATGTAACCCTTCTGCCAGGAATTGGCAGCAGCTGAAAGAGCTGGATTCATTTATCTAGGGGTTCTCTCTGAAAACCTAAACAGCAGCAGTTTCAGCCTCCACCCAGAAATCTGCCGAGGCTATATGACCTCCTTTGGGTGCCCTGACAAACAATAAATCCTGCTCAAGGCACAGCAAGGTTTAAAATAAGGTCCAGAGCTTTAAGACAAAGAGAACTTTATAGATGAGAATGGGAAGAGAGGGACAAAGGGAAGAAAGACTCACAATCAACTCCTGAGAACACTCCTTTTGCTGTTGGTGGTGATGGGTTTTTTTTTCCTGGTTTAAATCCCTGAATCTGCTCACCATGCTACAACATGAAGGTCAGTGCTGGTGCCAGGAGCAGCGTGGCTAGGGTAGAAAGGAAAGCTGTTTCTGCTAATGACTAGCCAATAAGTTGGACTGCCTTAACATTAACATGAAACAGCCCTGAAACATGGTCATACTTTTATATTATTTTTTTGGCTTATCCCCATGTAGGCCAAACTGGGAGGCTACCCCACCCGCCACCACGGAGCTAACACAACTCTTCTGTGGGACACAGAAAAGTTAAGTTTTGTTTCCGACCTATAAACTCTCCACCTACTCGCTCTCTGCAGCCCTTCCTCACAGCTTCATGGCCATGGAGAGGCTGCCGGAGGCCCCCATGGGGTATCTTGAATTTTCCAGCCACAGCAGTTGGCCAGGTCAGTTCTGTGTGCTGGGTCTTCCTTCAAGCCTTGCTCCCATATGCTTGTATGTCATGGCAGCTCAGGCCTTACTGCCGAGTTGTGTCCTCCGCAGCGGGCGGCCTCACTGAGCACAGTCTGTGTGCAACGCCACAGCCTCCGAAAGAAGTTGGGAGCGCTGCCTCGAGCCAACAGCTATTCCTGCTCTCTGGAGCTCTGAATAGACACCAGATGGGTTACGTGGCTCAGGAAGCATCCCAACCAAGATGAGGAACCCCATGAGGACGTCCCATTCTTAAAGGGAGACACAAGGTCTGGCTGCACATGGACATCTGAGGTTGTCTCATAACCCACCAACCCTGAGCCTCGCAGATTCCTCTGCTTTGGGGGAAAACAAAAACAAGAAAACACACACACACACAAACCAAGCAACCCCCAAAACCACGAGTATCTCATTTCCAAACGGTCTGAGGGCTGCGGACAAGGGCACCCAGCGCGGTCGGGGTACACTGAGGCACGGGCGGCCATTTGCAGGACAAAAGGCTTCCCGGCTTCCCGTAAACGCCGGGGCCGAATCGCGCGTTCTGGAGTGCCACCTACTGGCACTTCGTTTTCCCGGCGAGCCTTTACTGCGCGCTCGCGTGTGACTTCCCGGTGTTTTCTCGGCTCACTTCCAGGCTGCGCGGCGGGTGCCGGGACGGGGCCGGCCCGCAGCCGGGAGGGCGGAGCGCAAGATGGCGGCCGCCGCCATGGCGCGGGGCGGCGC
>VWPW01006693.1:91484-114175 GCA_013389825.1 Crypturellus undulatus | reverse complement strand
GGCCTCCTGCGGCCGCGGCTGGGCGGCGGCGGGAGCGCGGGGGTCGGGAGCCGGCCGGCGCTCGGCGGGGAAGTGCAGTACTGCGCCGAGCTGCTGCGGTGAGTGCCGCGGCCGCCATGCCGGGGCCGGACGCCTTGGCGTCCCGCTAGTACGGGGCGCGCAGGTCTGCGGGGGACAGCAGGGTCCTGCGAGCTCCTCGTCGCAGGGAAAGGCCGCCGGGTTCCCCGTAAATCCGGGTTGCGAGTCCTCCTGGGGGTGAATATTGTGACTCCCAGGGTAATTTAACCTGTGCAAACAGCAGTCTTCCCCCCTTCTCCTCCTCCAGCGACTTTCCTTCTGTGGTACTGCATGTGTCCTTCAGTTCACAGGGGAAGGTTATTGCAATGACAGCTTAAAAGTAATTGGCATTATCAGGCCTTCTTGACTGCTTGGGAGCTGGCCAAGCTTCCAAAGCCCTTATTGCAGGGGGAGGTGAACGAGCCGAAGCAGAAGGAATCCTGCAGCTGGGCCCACAGCTGAAGCAGCCTGTGGGAGCTGCAGCAGGACAGAGAGGAGCGTGTCGCGTTTCCAAGAGTGCTGATCTAGGTGAAAATCAATGTGTCTGAGGTGTCTTCTAGGCCTGCAGGTGTCCTGGACCCTTGGAGCTGCAGGAAGAGGGAAACAAGTTCTTCATAAAAACAGAAACATAGGTTTTTTTTGGATATGTTTATCTCAGATTGTTGGCAAAAGCAGGGAGAAGGCTTCAGAGTGTGTATAATAATCTGATTTGTTCATAATCACAATTATGAAAAAGCTAAAGGTCTTTAAATTGACTGTGAAGCACCAAGCAGCAGGCTTCCTCAAATGCATATCCTGTTTGTGCATTAGTGCAAAACTTCAGATTGTGGCTGTAATTTTCTTGGTTGCTCTGCGTAGGATTCAGCTGGTCCTAGAAGATCAGAGACCATGTTGTGCAGTTAATACACTCAGTGTATTAACGGGTAGTAGGCTTGCAAGCTAATATGGTTGGGTATGAACAATTTTTTGTCAGTTTTGTTCAAACAGATTTTATAGAAAAAGGAAACATACACAAGCATTCAAAATAATATATGAATGCTTTTGGCAGATTTTTATAATTTAGTTGGAGCTATATGGTAGCTCATATATCACATAAAATCATAAAATATTTTAAAACTAGGATGAACAAATTGGTATTCACACAGAAACAAATCAGTTCAGGCTGTGCAAGCATCAGCAACTCCAGCAACATTTTTCCCCTGTTAAATAACTCTCTTAAAAGTAGTTTAAAGCTGTTTCATTAAAAATATGTTTCCCTTGTGGTTATGGCTTTTGTCTCTTGCATCTTATGATGAAAGCAGGCTGGAGGACAAGCTCATGAGTTGGTGATATTATAGGGTTTTATAATATGGAAGAAATTCTCTTTTAAAATACTTTTTTTTTCCATTATATTGGAAATCTAGTAACGGTTATAACCACATTTTCTTACTTCTATGGGTAGGGAGAGAGGGAAACAATTGAAATAACTTAATATCAGATTTAAATTTTCTTCCCTCCTTTCTTCATTCCTTTTGTTCATGAAGAGAGTGAGGGTGGAACATGATCTATGGCACTTTATTTTACAGACTGGGGGTTAACTGAAGGTTACAGAAAATTAATTTTCTTTTTTTACTATTGTGCCCAAGGGAACATTGTCAGCATAAAATTCCTTTTTTTTTTAAGGTTCTTTTTTCTACACCTGATTTTTAAGGGTAGGGCAAATGAAAGTATTACTAGAGGGAAGAAAGAGCTTTCCATTGTGGAATTTAGTCTGTACAGTCTGCTTCAGTTGTGTATTTTGCTTCCTTCCCGTAGGTAAAGTTGTGTTCTCATTGTGTTTCCCGTTGTGTTTCTTTGTTGTGTGAACACCCCAGTCAGTGTGAGTAACTAGAATTAGGAATACATGACTGTAAACCTGGGAACTCTGCCCCTCACGGCCAATATTGATTGATATTACAGGCCACCCTGAGAAAAAAATAAGAGGTTTTGCATTGCTAGAACTTTCCCTAAAGTGTCTTATTTGAGAGAGATTTAATGCATCTGCTTTTTGTTATTAGTGTGGCTTTTAAAGCCTATTAAAATCCACAAACATCATTTGCTATGTATGCTTCTGGATTTGTATCTGACTGTAAAAGAGGTTCTCAACAGTTAGGAAAACTCAAAGCATTTGCTAGTTATCAATTGCTGTACTTTGTAGGGATTAAAAAAATCTTAAATCTGACTTCAATTTTTCTTAATGCTAAAAGAAGCAATTCTTAATAGTAACCCTTGGTTTGTTTTTGCCATTCTAAGCTTATGTTCAAAAGAAATATGGGCACATGTAAGAATGGCAAATTTATTGAAAATAAGTAAGTGTTTTTGCTTTAACACACTACTACTCAATTCTTCAGGCTTAATTTGTAATTGCTGGTTTTCTTAAGTTACCAGTCTCTCAGAAATTATATGAAATACTGCTCAGTTTTTCCTAGGTGACCGAGTATTTTTAATGGTTGCAGTTAGGTAGGATTTTGGAATTTATATTCATGCTTCATATTTTTAACTTACTGGCACACCCCAGTGGCCAAGCAAAGGTCTGTCACTCCAGACTGGCAGCGGGTTACCTGCAGCAAAGCTGCCACAACAAAGAGCTTTGGATATAGTGGACAAAAAGCAGAAACTTACTGGTTAAGCAAGCGATCTTCTGCCAAGCACTAAAGCACAATCTCTTAAAATAATGCGGTTGATGTTTAGCAAAGAGGTCTGGAAGTTGGACAATCTGGATTCTATTTGCAGCACTGCCACGGATTTGTTCCGTGCCTTTAGCTAAATAGCTTGAGATCTGGATTTGAGGTGCATATTTTCCCTCTAACGCTCTGAGAGTTCAGACTGCATGCCCCCCTCTCTAGGAGTTTACCTTATTTTAAAAGGGGCTTAAAGTATTATTTTTGTGAAGTTTAAGTTGAAATAAAACTTACTGCTATTGTACTGTGAGTGCTAAGCAGCAGCATGCCCTGTTTACATTGACCTGTACTTAAAATATGTTTTTTGTTTGTCCTTTTATAGAAAGCGAGACTATGAAAGCTTTCTGTGTTGTCTGCTCATGCCTGCAGAATCCCGAACTTCTGCTTTTGCCCTGAGAGCTTTCAATGTGGAACTGGCTCAGGCAGGTATTAAAATACATTTCCAGAATTTGCAAATGTAAAATAATGATTTCTCAGATTTCAGTATTATGAATTATATTAGTATGTGGTAGTTTGCTGCGGTTAACATTTCATACTACAAAGGGCAATGGATAAGTAATCCACTGCAAACCTGTATTTTGAATGGCCCTTGGGATGTAGCTAGCCTCCTACAGTTTATTTTGTTTATGCATTTAACTTTTTTCCTTTACATTGTGCATTTCAAAATGCATAAATAGTAAATGATAACAAAGAGGCTGTTGTCACTGACACTGTTATGTGATTGCCACAGTGTCTTGGCTCCGGATGCAAGGGCTGAATCTGATAAGTGCAGCTTAATCCTATCTGTGGAAGGTCAATCAAAAACTTGGGTGATATAAGCAGTCCCAGGTCTTTGCTGGCAGGAAGTAGGTAAAAGAAANCTTGGGTGATATAAGCAGTCCCAGGTCTGCCAGGCTCAAGCAGGTCCCAGCTGCCAGGAGGGAGGCCTGTAGATGGAGATGAGAGAGGAGTGGCAGCAGTCTCCTCTTAGCTAGGTGGTCAGAGGCTGCCACTGAGTGCCAACAAAAAGTTGGTAAAAATCGCTAGAAAGGAGTAATCTGAGAGATGTGCAGAGCCAGCAACACTTCTAACACTCCTGTTGGCAGTACTTCCAGCAACCCCTAGTGCTGCCCTCCCTCAATGCTCTTACCCTGACTTCTTATCCTTCTGGAAAGAAGGATGAGGTGAGAGTCACTCTAAGGCCTGAAGTTCTAATGGACATTTCAACTGCTTCTCCCTTCTCTCCTCTCCCCCTCATAGTGCCTGAATACTTTATGAAAAATAAATGCAAATTCCAGACTGAGCACTTACTTTGTCATATCTGGTTGTGTCTTGTGTCAGTCTTTTCAGTGTAGGTAGACCAAGTGTCTTAAGACGGCTGTAATTTCACTCCATATATATCCTTTTCAGATTAAAGACTCCATAACTCAAAAGGGTACAGGTTTGATGCGAATGCAATTCTGGAGAGATGCTGTGGAAAATATATATTGTGATAAGCCACCACATCAGCCTGTTGCTATAGAACTATGGAAGGTAAAGTATGTTTTTGTTGTCCTAAAATTCACTGGGCTAAAATATAGCATAACATCATTATTTTGTATATGTTGTGTTGCTCTGTTAACTGCATTATTTGGTGTAAAAATGATGATGTCAGGGGTGGTGTTTGATATTGTGGGTAACCTAAAGTTAAAGAGCAAAGTTGTAGAAGGAGGATATTTAGAGAGGGCCTGCTTGGAGAGCTAGACTTCTGTGAACAAAGTGGTTTTCTCTCTTCTCCTCAAGTGAAGGACAGAGTAAGTTCTGGTAAGCTGTAAGTTGATAGCAAGTGAAATGTGCAAGTAAATTTTCCTGATCCTGTTCCAGTGTTAAGAAGATTAAGCACTGGAAGAAGAACAGGACACTAAGCACAAGGCATGATCTAGCAAATAGTGTGAGGAAAAGCACTAGACTTTAGTACCTAATTATAGGAGATAATAGGGGAATCTTAACACTGTCTTTTTCCTTGCTGAAGAGTTACCTGGTGACTTTTATTTTTGTCTAGGCCCCCTTGTGTGCTTTGAGTAGCAAGGAAGGTGTTTGTGACCTGTGGTTTATTTTTACCAAGTGTCTCTGTGAGTTCAGGCAGGCACTAGAATGTCACAGGTAAAATAGACCTGCACCTCTGCTGCGT
This sequence comes from Crypturellus undulatus, assembly GCA_013389825.1. Taxonomy (NCBI): domain Eukaryota; kingdom Metazoa; phylum Chordata; class Aves; order Tinamiformes; family Tinamidae; genus Crypturellus; species Crypturellus undulatus. The sequence goes on along the minus strand of VWPW01006693.1, from coordinate 109,270 downwards.
ATAGCTGAAGAAGCAGAGACTTTCATATATATATATGTATATATGTATATATATTGTTTCTAGTTAGAGCTCCTATTGATCTGTTCAAGGGGATGACTGAAGGTCTGAAGTTGATATAAATTGATTTCCCCATGGTGCTGATATAGGATCATAGAATAATGTAGGTTGAAAGGGACTTCAGGACATCCTGTAGTGCAGCTCCCCAGGGCTGGGTGGGGCTGACTTCAAGTCACATCCAGTTGAATTTTGAGTACCTTTGTGGATGGAAATTCCATGTGTTGCTAACTTGACATCTTTGGACCACAGACCACAAGTCTTAGAACACTCAGAAAGGATATCTATGTAAGGCCTTGTTCTACAAGACCAGAATTTGCATTTAAACTAATGATTTTTGAACTCCCGGACAAGAAAAACTACAATCCGCCTAGAGCTAAACAGCTGAATATTGTTAACTTATATCCTATAGGTGGTTTGGTGTATGGACCTGCTGAAAAACAGGCAGTCAAAACCCCTGTTTTGAATGATCTTTGGCAGTGCTCAAAGTGTGGCCTCTTCCTGACTTTCCTTCTTCAGATGTGAAATGAAGTACAAGTGAGCATTTTTTGCTGTCTATCAACACTCATATTTAAATTAAAATACCTTTTAACTAAGAGAAAACATAGGCAAAACCAAGAAGTAAAATAAATATCTGTATCTGTTAGAGTCACTTACTGGAAGAGCAGGGCTGTTCACAGGTGTGTGCAACTCAGATGCTGTGGCCTCAGCCACAGCTAAGAGGAATTAAAGCTGAATTTGGGGTAAATGTTTTAGCACAAATGTTAGAATGCAGCTTTGGTATTTTTGCCTGTTGGTTTCTCTGTGCCTTTGCTTTTTATATCCTTTATCCTTTAATATCCTTATATCCTGTTGTGTTCCTGGACAGCTTGCCCAGGAGGAACAAGACAATCTTCTCCCTAAACATGTTTGTCTCCTTTTCAGGGAGGAACTTGCTTTAGTGCAACTTTACTTTTGGAAACTTTTGTTTCCAAAGACACTGTCTCATGCAGTTGTCTGGCTGAGTAACTTAGATACAAGTTAGTTTTCAATATTACTGTAAATCTTCTTTCCAGTGCTTCTTATTTTGTGCTGCTTATGTGTTTATGTATGCAAGGCAAAAATATTTTACTAGCAGATGAGAAACTTGTAACAAAGTCAGATATAAATTATTCAATATTCGGATATAAGTTGCACATTCTTCCAACAAATAAGATTGCTAGTCATATTCCTTTCAAAATGAAAATGATTTTTGAAGTAAAAGAAAGAATTGATCTTTCTGTGTGGTAAGTTTTGACCTTATGTATGATTGGTCTGATAGAAGACCAATATGAAACAATCCAAAAAGAACTGATTGTGAAATACGTTCTTGAGAAATAATTAAAAAGATATATTTTTGGAAGCTCTGATAGCTCTGAACACTACAGAACACTGAAGTGAACGAACAGCACAGTCTGTCCTGGTGACCTGTGCTCTCAAGATGTTGTTTTATTTCTACATGTCAGCAAATACCCTGAGAATGACCTATTTGAGGAGTGTAGCTTCACAAGTGATCAGTAATATTGTTTTAATTCTTGTAAAGAAGGATTTGGAAAGAGGTAAATACCACAAAGCTGTTAAGAGAGTTAACATGTCTTCCGCACAGCATGTTGTACGAGTACTCTGTTCTCACTGTTGAGTTTGTATGAAGAACAATTTCAGTTTTCCAAAAGAAATACTAATTTGCCATACTAAATATGTTCCAAATATTTTTGATATTCCAGAATACTCAAATTTGGATTTCTGGATTTTTCTGCACCAGTTGTTGTGTGAAGTATGTAAATAGCTTGTTATTTTAGTATTTCTAGAATTAGTAATAGCTTGATTCTTGGTGACTTTGTACATACGAAAAGTGAGGTCTAAACCTCTGTTCACTTCTGTGGATTCAAAAATGGACTCTGAACAAAGGTGGATCAAAATAGATAAACAAAATGTGTACTATAGGAGGACTCTGTTTTGTACTTAATTTTTCACTTTCTGGGGTATTTTCTGTCAAGGACTGTTTACAAAACAATGCTTAAGTTGAGCAAGGGGGAAGGAAAGCTGACATCAGTATCTCTAACATTAAATTTTGCCTTTTCACACACCGAGTAGTTGCTCAAGCTTTGTTGAATCAATAAGATCTATTCTCGCAAAACTTGGAAAAAATATACAAATATAATGAATATAAAGAAGTAGTAGAGTTGTAAAGAAGTGAGTTATAAAAACTAAGACTTTGAAAAGTCTTCTTAAATTTTGTTGTGAATATTCAAATGTGTGTTTGGACCCATGCTGATAGTCTGGTCTGCAAAATTCAAGGTGGCTTTGAAGGAAAGTTAAAAGGATTCATGATAAATTATCTGAATGAAGTGGTACAGGAAGGAAGTCAAAGATGAGATGAGTCAAAAGCTAAGTAGATGAATATGAGATACTATAGGATAACTTTTTAAAACAAAATCATGCATTATATTGTTAAAGTGTTGTATTTACAGTGTGTATTGTTACAATTTACAGACATTCTCTTGAAATTTTACATGGGGATTCTTTCTTTTTATTGCTTGGCTCTGGAATAAAATCTTTGCTTTTTGGAAAGCAAACACAGTGATTTGCAAATATTTTGTGGGAAAGAATGACTCCATGATAGAATGAATCACTTTTAAAATATTTTTAAAGAAATATGTTTGTTTAGATGTCTTGATGCTTAAGATTTCAGCTTGTCTGCAACACTTGTAATATAAAAACGTTTTAGAATTTAAAAATTTTCTTTTTCTACTGACATGCTGCTTTGATTTAACCCAGTGAATACAATTCTTGTAAGAAAAGGATTATCTAAAATATATTTAAGCCTTCAGAATGTAGGACTGCTGTCACTTTCCAAGCAGTAACATGGGTGTTTAATTTTCAGGCTGTCAAAAGACATAACCTAACTAAAATGTGGATCATGAAGATTATTGATGAAAGAGTAAGTATCAGATCGGCCACCAAAGTAGGGATTTTCTTTTTTGTCATATTTGAGTTTTCCCCTTAATTTGATCTGTGTGTGTGTGTAGAACTATAGGTTAAGGAATAAATTCCTATTTCTATGTAAGAGTGGTACTATTATATTTCCTTTTAATTCTCCTTTAGTGCTCTTATGCATGATTTGTGCTCTTTTTGGCCAAAATAGCAAATAAAAAACTTCTGTTTATTTTTGCTTTAAGAAGGATATAGCTTGTCAGTCTGCATCTTCTTTGTTCCCTGCTCTGGTAACGAATATATTTGTGTGCATGTTTTTTCTTGCTGGCCTTTATTTCTGTTGTGAAATGGTTACCTCTTGAGGAAATCCTTTTTAAGTTGTACTTAGACAACTTTCTGTGCATACGTGAGGGAAGTTGCATCCTATGAAATTAAACAGGCCTCCAAATGCAACTGTTTTTCAATTAAGAATGTTGAAAAAATGCATCTTCTTAGAAATAGAGGTTAAGATATGTAAATCATGTGTAGTGTCATACTTAAAAGCATATAAAATGCATATATATTATCCCTTTTTGCCATTCTAGGCCCGTGCCATCCATTTACATCATTTTATTCTTCCTCATATTTTTCTCTTACCATGTTAATTTTTGCACCTAAATATTCTTCTATTGTGATGAGTTGTGGGTATAAAATCTGTAAAATGAAATGCCCTGCCTGGACCTTTCTGCCACATGTTGCTGCTGCTGCCTATTGTGGCTGGGAAGTTCTTACTAAGCAGCCCTGTGAACCAGGGCATTGAAATGATGTGAATTTTAGAATAATTGTTCCTTGTGGGGGAAAATGAGAGGAAGAATTTCCCTTCTGCAGTCATGCTGCTACCAGCTGTGACAGGAGGGCAGAAGTGAGCACAGGAACAAACCCACAAACAAAACCCACTAGGACAGGAAGAATGATGGAAAGTGTTAGATTTTTGGAAATATTTGCATGTGACTTCAATGTGCATATGTGTGTTTGTTAAATAGATTTTAGTGCATGTTTTGAAAATGCATTCCTGTATCTAAGTTTCTCTCCACTTCAGCTGCTAACCAGGTATCAGCACTGACAACCCACTAGCATGAGAATACCATGCAGTACTTTGTTTTGGCTTTGTCTATTTTTTTTTCCTGAAGAATTCTGACTTCTTGCTATTGCACCAAGTTAAAATAGATGCATTAACGGGACTTGCTTGCAGTTGCATGCAGTGGTTTGGTTGTATTAGACATGCTAACTAAGCTTCAATGACTGTTTCTATCTGTTTATATTCTGTTTGTCTTACATTACTTTTGATCTATTTTAATCAGCTCAGCCTAACCCATTATTATAAATTTTTACAAATAACAGTTGTACTTACCTTTTACTAGAATCATTTATTGCAGCTCTGTGTTCAAATTGCAGGAGAAAAATTTGGATGATAGACCATACAGTAACATCCAGGAACTTGAAAAATATGCTGAGAACACTCAGAGTGCTCTCTTGTACCTCACCTTGGAGATGCTTGGTAGGTGGCTTCCCCTTTTTTAGTTTTGCAGATGACTCATTCATTAGTACTGCTATGATGTTTATTCCTGCGAGAGTTTAAAAATAAAACATTCTTCTTCCATTGTAGTTTAATTTCAACAGAAGTTGTTTTGGGTGATATTCAAATTCCTGAACATTCAACCAGAAATCTGGATAGCTTTTTTTGCAGCTGTGCTAGAAGCATGTACTTTGGTGGAAAGTTCACTGAGGCATGATTTTCTGCTACTCTGCTCTTCATATCTTCGTATTCTGCTTTCTCGTTTGCTCCTATTACACAGTTCTTCAGTGTCTTTTCTGAGTGCCCTGGTCAGCAGGACATAAAACAGTGTAGCTGCTCTGCAGCTCTCGTTTTATGCTGCTGTGATGCTCGCTTGTTGCAGCCTTGCAACAGTTGGTTTCTCAGCCTATGAACTTGCCCTCGGTAGTGATGCAAATTTGGATGTGAAACCTCTTCTCTTTCTAAAAGTAGGTTGACTATCAACAATCCAGCAGTAAGAAAAAAGGCAACAAAGACAGTATGATCTTTGTGGTTTAGAATTAATATGCAAAGTGTGTATAATGTAACACTTTAGGGAAAGATCTCTTCAGTTACGGTGAAGACAAGGACAATTTTTTCTGGTGGATGTTGCATCATGGAAATATTCCATGTGTTCAGGTGTAAAAGAAGAGTGAGAATTAATACTAAGTAGTACTAGTAGTGTTTAATTGTGGACTACTGTTGTGTTAGCATTTTCCGCTTGCTTGTCAAAACGGCCTCATGAAGGCTAGTTCTGAGGCTAAACGATAAAAAGAAACATTGTGAAGACAGATATATGCAGAGCACATCCTTCTTAGGAGGAAGTGAGGAAGGGAACCTGTTATAACATCTGATGTTTGCTCTCTGGGTGGGAATTTGGTAAAATGTTGCAAGTGTCTTTCTGAATGTCTGGTCATTGAAATTTAGGGCAGTAAGAAATATCTGTCTTTCTGGGAAATATCTTCAGTTCTGAGAAAGATCAGTTTTGCTTGGGTGATTTGTGATACAGATCACATCAGTTTCTTGAAAAATCTGTAATGCAGACTCTAGATTTTCTAGGCAGTCTGTTGTCATGTTTAACTTCCCTTAAATATTAAAAGTCTAAATATCTAAACAAAACTCCCCTTCACTGCATATAACTTCTATGTCGTCTTCCACAGATACTGAGAAATTAATTGAACACAGCCATTTTCTCGATGTTCCCCATCAGTTGTCCTCTCTAGACTATCTTAATTTCCACACAGGTCATGTTTGCTAAACCTCTTGTGCTTTTTAGCTGCCTTAGACTCAAACTGGAGAGACATAAGAGTGAGCATCTATCCTAAAAATAGCAGTGCAACTTCATTTTCACTGGTTCCAGGGTTCTGTTACTTTGTAGGCTTAGTACTGTGCTCTTTGAATCGTTGTGTGAATAGGATTACATGACAGCGTGGCAGAACAGCCAGAGAGTCTGTATTTCTGAGCCTGTTATTTCTGGAATTTTAGGTGTGAGGGACATCCACGCAGACCATGCAGCCAGTCACATTGGGAAGGCACAAGGCATAGTTACCTGCTTAAGAGCAACTCCTTATCACAGCACAAGACGGAAGGTCTTTCTGCCCATGGATATTTGTATGATGGTAAGAGAAAAGATGCCTGGATTTTAGTGGTATAGTGTTTCTAAATGCCTTTCAGTACTGGATATGAGATAACACTTTATTAGCTCAGAGACAGAACAATTTTTAGTTGCTCATATAACTGTTTCTGTTGCTCCCCAGTGATCTTGCCATTGTCACAGTTTTCATATTTTGTATCTCTTGGGAGATGAGTGACCTGTGGAAAACTTTAGGTGGGGGATAATTTTGTTACTTTTTTTTTTTTTTACATTAAATCTAGTAGTATTTTACTTATAAAATGTGTAGACATACAGTTATGGAAAAGGGGCTTTCTTTTTCATTTTGCCGTAAGGAAGCCCCATAAGAAATACTACGTATAAATAAGCTTCTCAAATTTTTCTTCACTACCTTTCCATAGTGCTCTGGCCTTTTACAACCAGCAGCTATAAGCATATATTTCTGTGTTGCTGTAAGAGAAGCAATGCTGAATATGCCATATGCTCTTCTACAGTGATCACTGTCAAAAAAATACAGTGTTCTTTACAAACCTAGTGGAATGGGGCAGTGCACGCCAGGTCCGTGGTCGTGGCTTCATGAGCTAGCCTGGTTGCTTCATTAGCTCTTGTTGACTTGATTCTGCTTGATGTCACTGCTTGGATTATGTTTCTTGAAATCAAGTGTCTGTGTAAACTGATCTAAATTGCCAAAACTTTAAAATCTGACTCAGTTAATCCAACAGACCACAAAGTCTTCCGGGAACCAGTGCATGTGAAGATAGTCAGTACAAACGGTGCTTTTGAGTTTCTTTCCAAGTAACCGACAAGGGGCTGTTTCAGCCTCATTAGCAGTATCCTTGCTGGGCAGGTGTTTGGGATTTCCTGCCTTTGCAAAACTAGAATAGAAACTTGATATTTGTTAAAGGTTTTTCTTTTTGTTTTGGTTTTCCTTCCCATGTCTAGCATGGAGTTTCACAAGAGGATTTCATACGATGCAGGCAAGAGAAGAATGTGAGAGATGTAATTTATGATATTGCCAGCCAGGCTCACGTTCATCTAGAGCATGTGAGACTCCTCCTTTTCTTTTCTTTTTTTCTTTTTATTTTTTTCATTTTAAATAAAATAAACTGATGTTATTTCTTACAGGAAATTGTGATGCTGTGTTGTTAGAAGGCTTGCAGTTTCACACTTGATATATTTTACCTTTAATTACTTTGAGAAAGAGTTTAAAATTCAAAAAGACCCACAGAACCTCAAAGTATTTACTCTGCAGCAACTTCTTCATGAGTGTGTATCTACCTGCATGTCCATCAGGCAGCTTACCTGCAGCCAGATCCAGCTGCACGTGAACAAATGTTATTGCCAGGAGCAGCGTGGAGGAGACCTGCGTGAGAGCGAGAGTGGANACTGATGTTATTTCTTACAGGAAATTGTGATGCTGTGTTGTTAGAAGGCTTACAGTTTCACACTTGATATATTTTACCTTTAATTACTTTGAGAAAGAGTTTAAAATTCAAAAAGACCCACAGAACCTCAAAGTATTTACTCTGCAGCAACTTCTTCATGAGTGTGTATTTACCTGCATGTCCATCAGGCAGCTTACCTGCAGCCAGATCCAGCTGCACGTGAACAAAGCAGTGTGGAGGAGACCTGCGTGAGAGTGAGAGTGGAACCCGAATGGGTGCCTCCGCGTAAGGAGCTGCCCAGGGCACAGGGGCTTTCCTGTCCCGATGGACATGTGTGTGGGACAAGGGTCCTGCCCGAGCTGCATCACAAAAGGGCTTTTCTGTTGTTATTTGTTCCTTTGCTGGCACATAGCAAAGTGAACTAGGAAAGACTTTATCTGGAAGACCTGCATAGTTCTATTCTTTTTCCTTTATACTTTTATTTTAGCTGTGCTTTGAGTTGCTTGTTGGTATATAGTTCAGAATCAGAACTATGATTCTTCAGCAATGCTTTACTAAATGGAAGTGGTTGGAAAATATACTACTTATGCAGATAATTTTGTCATTACATATATATGCCATACCCATAATATCTCTATACATCTGTGTCTCAATTACAGTATTATGCATGATCACATAGTATTTTCTGCAGTATAGCTAGATAAGCCCATCTTTGTTTTATGAAAGTAAAATAAAGGCTCTCTGCATTATTTAGTTAGTGGCTAGTTCATTAGTATTTTTATTCTTTGCAGAAAAATATGTAGCTGCAGACTTTATTTTTAATGTAAACTATGTAGAATTTGCATTTAATACATTCCTTTGGTTTTCATGTTGCTTAACCGGATGTATCTCAGTTTTGTTGTCTTGTGTCCAAGGAGGAAAACCTTTATCCCATTTTAGAACTAGGAAACCAAAATGAAGAGAATGCAAGGTGAAAAGGGATCACTAACTCTTTGATGTTCAAGCTAAAACCTCATTTTGTTTTTCTTATTTTTTTCATTCCTTTTTTTGTCCCAACCCCTCTTCCTGCAATCACAGTGTACAAAACTATTGATTTTGGTTGTTCCTGTGGTTTACAGACATGCCAGGCATCTGGCATGAAATGTCTGCTATCGGGGTGGTAGGCACAGAAAATGAGTAATATGTGTTTACTGTCCTGCTGTTGGAAATGTCACTGCCTATGTGGCATGGCAGATGGGAGGCAGGAGCAGTTTCCTTAGGGCTTTTCAGGTACTTTGGTCCTGAGACTGTGCTTAGCTCTGTGGCCCCTGACTCCCTGCAAGCCACCAAGCTTCTGAAGAGAAGAATGGAAATCCTCCTTAGCCCTTTCCCTTCCCAGTGCATTCCTAGAGCCTGCCCAGGCTATGTGCTGGGAGGGCCCTATGGAAAACATGCAATGCGATCAAGTAATTGGATACTGTACAGCAAAGCATAAACACAAGGAAACAGATTCTGGTGGCATTAGCATTCTCTTTGGCTTGAATGTTGAAATTGGCACTTTTTTAAAGGGGTACTTTGGGCTGCCTTGTCATCTTCTTTCAAAAATGAGGAAAGAAAAAATATTCTTAGGAACCACACTGGTTTCCAACATCCATCCTTACCCGGGAAGAATCCCAGATAGTGGAGGATCCCTGTAGAAGTCCAAGCCACTTGTACTGGCAGTCACTGGCAACAGTAGCAGGGTATTAGCCTCCTTAACCAGATGGTCTTTTTAATGCAAGGATACAGATGCTTTGCTTTTTCCATAATGGATGCAATAGTCATCTGCTGGAAGCGAAATACTCTGGATATTTCAAGCTTTGAGGCGACTGCAGTGGCCTGGGTGCGTTGGCTGCTTCTGTTACTGTATCCAGAATCTCTGGGTTGTTTTGCCTGAGGCCCTGTCTGGCTGGTTCCCCACTGTCTAGGTTGGAATTACAGCGTAGAGTTAGCACTAAATCTTCAGAGAGGTTTCAAGAATCCTGGGTTTTCACACAAACCAAGCACGTTTCAGCAAATGGAGATAACAGCCCTCAGCCCTTCTTCAGAGTCGGAGGAAAGCCTAACCCTCTAGTTAAGGCCGCGGCGTATTTTGGGAAGCATCTTATGCGAATCCAGCACTTAGTCTTGGAAGTTTGAGGTGGGCTCAGCTCAGCTCTTCCTGATAGTCCAGCTCTGACCAGCAGAGGGCAGAGTAGCCTAGCGATGATGGCAGGAATTTTGCAATTTACTAGAATGAAAGCATATAACAAAAAGTGCTGTGTCCATCCTGGTAAAGTTTCAGCCCCGTTTCCTCAGTTTTCTGGAAAGATTCATAGAAAAGAAGAAACTCGAGCATACTGACCAGTATTCTTAAAGGCCTTTTCTATCTGTGTTCATTTATTAATAAGTATTACAGCAGTTTTGCTTCAGTTCTCTGTTAGATGCAGCTGAATTGTAGCTCCATTTAGAGATTTGTTCCAGCTGCGGTTTAGCCTCTGCTTACATGCAGATTGGGAGGATCTGTGGCACTGACACCCTTCCAGAATCCCCAAAATTAAGTGGAGGATGACTGAGCTCTCGAGACTCAGATTGGAAGAACAAGATGAGTGCAGAGGACAGCATTTCTGGCCTTTCACCATTTCAGTCGCAGGGTGCAAAAAATTATTTGGTGTTTAAAAAGAAAAGATAAATCCTATTTATTAAAACCAAGTGTAACTCAGAATTTTGCAGAGCTAAGAGAGGCCAATTTATGTTGTTATGTCAGCTGTAAGGCTGAATTTTACAGGCTTCTCGCAGTACTGTACACTTTCTCTGTGATTACTGTTCCATACAGTGAGGGATGGTGCTGGCCTGTATATAATGAAAAATTATAGGGTCACTATATCAAACTTCAGAGAATGAAACTTGTAATGTATTCTAATGTCTCTTGCCACCTCTCTCTCTCTCTCTCTCTCTCTATATATATATATATATTTAAAATGTGAAATGCTAAATTGTCTTAATATGTATTTTTTCTCCCATCTCCTCCTCTCCCGTTTTCTTCCAGGCGAGGTCTTTCCGTAAGAAAGTCCCCGTGAAGGCATATCCTGCTTTCCTCTGCACGGTGAGTGTGGCACCTCGCGGTCTGCGCTAATGTCTTTGAGAAGAGCAAAGTATCAAATTAAGCCCTGTTAAGGAGTACTTGACGTGTCTAGTTTGTTGGGAGGGCTGAATTCCTATGACTCCTGAAAACAGTAATGCTGTTCAGGAGATGCGTATGGAACTGCTAATTTTATAATTCGTCAACTGGTTTAATAAAAGATAATGCTTCTCTTAACGGACCTGGCCTTTCCTCCACCATGAGGACACGAAGCTCAGACCACTGCTTATTACAACAGGCAAATTGGCGGGCTATTTTGCAGTCTGTAATTCAGTTATCATATATTGTGTTTTGGCATCATGCCTAATTATTTATGTGTACCATATGGACTAACCATTTTTTTCTTTTCTAGGTTGCTTTAGAGGATTATTTATGTAATATACAGAAAGTGGACTTCAATATATTTCATCCAAGCTTGCAGAAGAAAAGTACATTATTACCATTGTATTTGTATATTAGATCTTGGAAAAAAACATATTAAAATATTCTTATATGAGCTTCAATCTCCCAATTTTTTTCTGTAATGTCTTAACTCGATAGAGTTGAGATGTGTAACTTCATGCTTGTGCACGCTGCTGTCCGTGGGAAACAGCAGCTGTGCTGCCGCTTGCTGACAGGGAGGCTCAGTCTGGGTGCGTTAGGCTGATAGCTCTGCTTCTCATGTCTGCCAAGCCGTGTGTCCTCTCCTGAGGTGATGTTTCCCATCTTCCCTGCAATAGCGGCAGCGTGATGGGAATCTGCTGGGACAAGTTGTGTAGCAGTGGGTACTCCCTCCCGAGACCTCCACAGACCTGAAAGAAATGAATGCTCTGTCCCTGCACAAGAGCAGTCCCGATCAATACCCTGCAGATCAGCTAAGCAGCAGCACTCCAAAGTGGTGGAACAGAGCTGTAGTGCAGAAAGTGCTGTCCTGGGTGTTGAGGCCAGCTTTGAAGTGGCTCTGTATGACGGGAGGGCAGCTTTCCGAGCAAGGAGGGAGGGTTATGGTTTATATGGGCTGTATTTGTATGGGTTTTATCTCCAGACCAGCCGCAGCACTTTCCTACTCTGCTCTTAGCTCGGCCTTGTCTGTCTTCCTTTCCAAGAGATGTCTCTGCTCTCGCCCACAGCTGCCACTGCAATATGGGATCAGCGGTGCCTATGAAGGATTTTCTCCACGTCTCATGTTACCCTCCTGTGTGGCTTACCTGTGTTTTTTTTTCTTCAATATTCTTAAAAAAACCCTATTTCTGAATGTTACAGGTCCTTTTAGTCCTCTCTCTGCAAAGATCTTTTTTTTGTGAGAAATTGAAAGCTTTGTACTCAGCATTTCTTGGGATGAATGAGTGTTGAATGTGAAGTATTTTGGATTGTATTACTTGGTAAAAGAATACTTCCTAACAACATCCAACTTGAATCAACTGCACAAATCCAGTAGTTTCCTCTGCCATCATCCTTTTTCTATTAAATAGCTTTTTCTTCCCAGACTTTTTTTTTTTTTTTAATCAGAGTTAATCTCCCCAGATGCTTGATTATGTAACAGCATCCTGTATTTTATTGTACGGTGCTACATAATGAATTTTTGAGAGCAAGATTTGTGGCTTTTTTAATCACTGAGTCTTAGGACTGAGGAAATCTTAGGAACTCGATATTAAATCCTTCATGCAGTGAGTTGCTTTACACGTTTGTAGATGGTTTAACCACACAGATCATGGGTAGTTCGTCATTTCTCTAGTCCCAAGTAAGATCTTTCTTTGTGTAGCTCAGGATCTTGGACTCTGTTATCAGAGGTGCAATCATTGAGGTTGATACGAAACAAGGAGAGCATATGCCTGTTGCTGCTGGGTAGGAGTGTGGCGGGTGCTTTCTAGCAGTGCAGTCCTGTGGCTACATCTTTTCCCCAAGGCAGCAGCTCCTCACTGGTGCCCTTGGACCTGGCAGAGAGGCCTGGAGAGAAGCGCTCGTTTCTGTCCCAAGCAGGTACCGCGGCTCCTGCTGCCCCGGCGAGAGCAGAGGCTGGAGCTGCTCCTGCCGCGAGGCCAGCTGCGCTTTCCCGGTGGTTCCATGCTCTGGAGAAGGAACTGCCATGTCCCAGGCTGGCTGGCTGGTGAGGGCACGCGGAGGCAGCCCTGGCTTTCCTCCTGAAAGGCATCGCTCTCACAAAGTCAGCTTTTGGCAGGAATTTAGTAACACAGAGAAGGAGGGAAAGGAGGAGGACTGTGCAGGAACCAGGCCATGGAGTGGCTACAGGAGCTGCCACGTGAGTTGTGGATGGGCAGTGTGGCGAGAGGAGCCTGTCACCGAATTGGTAAACAGGGAATGGAATAAACAAACTGAAGTTATGATTCTGGTCACACAAGAGTTTAGAGTGACCTCAGAAAGTAAAGCAGAGCTCTGAGCTGCAAGTGATGGGAGGTGGTTTGAATAAGTAGGGTATGCTGCGTCTGTATCCCTCTCCTGTGGTGGTGCCTGGTCCTGCCCTTCGGAAGTGCTGTGGACGGGGCTGCAGGCTACGTTGTGCTTAATGCCTTCAAACAAGGTGCAGTCTTAGTTTGTCCACTCTGGAGAGTTTTTTCCCCTTTCACGGCACTTGGTGCCATGTAAGAAACTCAGTTCGTCAGTTCTGGTAGTTTATGATCCCATGTCCCGCTGCCACGAGCCTGCCCTGGAAGGAGGCTCTGAGCACAACGCTGCTGTTTGGCAGCGACAGTGGATGGTGCAGGAGCAGCTGCAGGCTGCTGGGCTGTGCGCTGGCTGCACAGATCGACCTGTTGTTCAGTTAGGAGGTTCAGCCATGCAAGACGCAGGGCGGCAGGTGCCAAGGAGGTAACAGTGCTAAGGGATACAGATATCTAGAAAACCTTTCTCCCCCATCTTCCCCTGCTGTGTTACACCTGGAACTTTATTGTTTTCTATTCAGAAAGCAAACATTAATGCATTTCATGTGCGGAGCTAATTTATCCACTCTTCGTTCACACGTAGATCATCAGAGAAAACTCCTCTACTTAAAGAGTCAAAATTCTGCAGCTGTGTCCGGTGCCCGGCCTGCCCGGGTGTTTCTGAATTACTCGTCAGCACTCGCTCCCTCCAGCAGGTCTTGCCAACGCGGACTTGACAGGCTAAGCAGAACCAGGCGGGTGCATCACAGCGGCAGGTTCACTTCCCAATGACCTGACGTGTTTTCTGCATCTGTTAGGTCTTTGGGGGTTGTTTTCTTTCGGTTTATTTACAGAATTGTAGTTGCTGTCTCTAGAGTATTTTGTTGGAGTCTTCCAGAATCTCTTCTTGTGTTTTGCTAGCTTAAAACTGGCAGCTGTGTTACTTGGGTGGGGGATCTCACTTTGCTTCAGTGATACGCTACCACACTGCAGCTGTGGGACCAGAGCTGCACGAACAACCTCGCATGTCACTTGATCAAAGATCTCGCAGTTTATTTGAAAACGAGCTTGGGAAGTAACCCAACTCCCAGGCTATCTATAGGGAAAAACACTATAGCTATAACATCCAATTGCCCATGGGCATGACAAAAAGATACTTTTTATATTGTTTATATTTTTTATTGTCAGAGATTTAGGAATTATAATTAATAATTTTCTGTGTCTTAGGAAGATAGTAGGAATTACTCTGAATTTTTGCTTTCAGTTTTACAATTACAGCTACTCTACAGCCATATAAAAGATGGTTTGAATTATATTGAGTTGTCAGTGAAGCAATAAAACATCATCATATTTGCTATCTACTACAGCCTTGGTGTCTAACCTGTGCCAAGAGGAGAGAGGCTGGAGTGGGGCTGGGGTATTTTGTATGTGGATGAATCTCTCATTGCTTCCTACATCAGCATCACCAGGGCTTCTGGAGAACCCAAGCCCAAATGTTGGACCTAGATGGCAAGATTGCTGAGACTTCTCCCCGTCCAAAAATGCAGAATGCATGCCCAATTTTGCCAGAGTGAATCCAGAAGCTGTTTCTTGGTATATTATTGTGTATGATCAATGCAGGCTGAAGCACGAAAGCTAAAATTTTATTGTTTCACACTTTCTTTACATACTCCTGGCAGAGCAGAACACTGCAGTCTTGGGCATTCATGCCTGTGTGGATGGTCAGGCTTCAGTAAGCATAAAATTTAATGAAGGGGAAGGAAAAACTCTTTAGATAAAAGTATTAGGCTTCCGTGTCAGCAAGACAACATTCCCTCACCGAAGTGCTTGCACAGGACATTCGGGTTTAGGAACAGCCCAAGCAAAGGTTGGGTGTTGTGTTCACTCTGTGCAAATCTACAAGATTTGCAGATTTGCATTCACACTCTCCTTGAAATTTCCACTGTAACGTAAAAGAAAAAAAAAAGAATACTGCATGGAAGGGCTGCCCCCAAGGTGGAAGTGCACGAGGGGCTTGGTAACAGAGTGGTTTTCAGAAGTGAGAAGCCTGAAAGGTAGCTCCAGAAATTGAGAGAGATCTGCCCTCCTGCAACCACTGCAGTATTTTTGTAGTGAGTGACTGAGTCAACTAATGTGAAACAGGAGGAACTTAGCCCCATAAATCTAAAATCACGCTGCAGGTAGCCCCGCGGCCAGTACCAGAGGCCGCCAAGCTGAGGAGCCCGGGCTGTGTGTGTGGGCAGGCGCAGAGCCATCTGGGTGGCTGGAGGCCGCCGTGTCCCACCGGTCTGTCCGGCCTCGGCCTCCTCGGAGCCCCTGCGCAAGCCGGGAGGTGCCAGCGCGACCGGCCTTGCGCAGGTCGTGGCCCTTGGTGGCGTCTGGGCAACGGAGAGGTCCTGCCTGCCTTCCTCCTCGGCCCGTGGCGCCCTCGACCCCAGGAGTGCCCCAAGGGCAGGAGGAGCCGCCCTGCTGCTCCCGGAGATGCCGTAGGCGACCGCTCCGCCGCTCAGCGCTTCCTGCGAGAGCCGCTCTGCATCGCGGCGAAGGATTCAGGATCCCTTTGGAAAGAGCCAAGAGGAACCGTGAGGCCGCAGCCCGACTCTGGCATTTGTGCTCTTCCTGAGGAGAGCACTAAGCTCTGGTGTCTGCTTCTGCACCTGGGAATCAGGCGTTTATGGGCCTTTGCGCCGTGGGTCTGGGCCTAGCCGGCTGGAGAGCTTTCATACAAGCTGTTCCTGGAGCAGAGGAGGTCGGAACCCGTTTTCCTGCCAATCCAGTCAGATGCTGTTACCATTGCTTAAAAGAAACCTCCCCAAAACCTCAAGATTCAAATATAGCGTAACATCTGTTTGCCTTCTTCTGATGTCAGGAGATGTAAAGGACCCTAAAGATTTATCCATCCATATTTTCTTGAGTTATTGCTTGTTTCTGTCCCAGCTAAACACACAAAGAAAGGTGTCCGTTGACTTAAACCATAGCTCAGAAGAGGACAGTCTAAGGAGAAAAATCCAAATTTCACCTTATGGTTTGCTCAGAAATGTTCTAAACTTTCAGTAAGATAATATGTCCCAGACTGCAAAAAAATGCTATACTTCTGCAACTCTTGGAAAAAGTGCAAAACCTAGGACCCATTGAAGTTTTTCTCTTAAAAACAAACAAATAACCAAACCCCACCCCCTCCCAATCTATTTTAGATTAATTTATGATATGGGTTGCAAGGGCATCTTTTCCTTTCAACAGTGGAAGTTTAGAATTGGGTGTTACAAATTATTTAGTGAGAGTTGAAGTTAAAAAATAACACAGATATTTGCAGGGAGAGTAGTAGACACTGAGCTATAAAAAATAAAGAGATATTTCTGGTCCGGCTTCCGAGTCTTCCTTGTGCAGGTGCGAGCTGGCAGTTCGGCTGCGTGGAGGACGAGAATGTCGCCACAAGAGAAGGGGTTTCCGCAACCAAACCGGGACAAACCCCAAGGGAATGATATTCTGCGGCTGAATTAGTTTTTGTTATTAACATAATTGCTCATTCTGGCCATTACTTTGACAATTTCTAACATCACCTTCAATATATAATATGTGTGGCTCCCTCATCATGATGAATTCTCATCAAACTAAACCTCATAACACAGATGACAGAATTTCTGAACCCCCAAGTTTGTTTTCTACTGTAGATATACAGACATTGGCTCGCATGCTTTATATCGGAGCAAGCTCTTCATTAAACAGGTTATGTCATTTCAAAGCAGCTCCCAAAGCTTTTGCAAAAATATATTTTAAACGTGTACCAGACACATAAATTCATAGTAGAAATTTAGACTTGACAAAGTCAATCCTACTCAGAGAATCAAGGTATTTGAAACACATTAACAGCAAATTTCCATAGTTCAGATGGCCCTAGTTAGCTGGTTAGTTGGCTCCAATGGATTTGCCAAGAAGTGACTGATCAAAGGTTAGCAAAGAGGCATAATAATGTTTCTGAACAATACGAAAGAGAAATGTGCATAAAAATATAAGGCATTGAAAATTTAGTAAAAATATGTTTATATGTAATATAAATAAAATATGCTTATATGATACTATATAATATCAATATAATAATTTATGTCTTGATGATTTTTTTTTCAAAATCGAATTACACTGTTATGGAGGTTAAAAAAAAGAATTTGATAAATTTAGTTAATTCATTATCTATTGGTGACTATTACACTTAGTTGTAATTGCAACCTCTTCACACATGATGCTGAATCCTCACGAAAATAAAAAAAAATCCACCAATCAAAATAAAAGAAGGGCATAAAATTGCCCTGCTTTTGTATTTTTTTCTCTTCAGCCTCCACGGGCGGTCACTGCTGGAGTCAGTTAAACACTAAGTTACTCAGTAACTAAGTGGTACTAAGTTAAATGCAGCTCGGACACGACGCCTTGCAGCTACGCTTGAAGGACACACGGGTCTGTTTTGAGCACGGCGGAGTTTTTTATTTGTGTGTTTCTCCTTCTGTATTTTTATTTTGTCAAACTGAAGAGAACCCGAAGAAAAGGGAGGAAATGATGGGATCGGGAGCAGAAAAAACGCGGAACAGGGAACGGGATCGGGAACTGGAACTGCCCCGGACCGACCGCGCCACCCGCGGTCCCGCTCCCGGCCCCGGCGCCGGCCACGCGGGGGCCGCCGAGGCACCGCCCCGTCCCTTCCCGCCGGGCCTGGCCCCTCCCA
>VWPW01006693.1:66606-91098 GCA_013389825.1 Crypturellus undulatus | reverse complement strand
GTAAGTGCGCGGGGCGCCCCGGGACGCGGCGGCACCGGCCTCGGCCCCGGGCGGCGCGGGAAGCCCGTGCGCGGCTTCCGCGGGGCGACCGCAGCGGTGCCCCCGAGCGGGGCAGGAGTGATTTCCCTAAGAGAGAAGTTCTCAAAGATCGCAGAAACAAAGAAGGAAGGAATTATTAATATTCGCAGTTCTTGTGAAGAAAGAAGCATTTAAAGACCGCCGCCTAGCCCTCCCGCAGACGTTTGGTTTGTTTCCCCCTCGAGCCTGAGGAAGGGGTGGCTTCCCCGGCAGCGAATGCAGTTTTCCTGCTTTGGGGCTGTGCAACCTAAATTCTTTTGAGTAAGAAAGTGAGAAATGAGAAGCCTCCTGCGGCCAAGCGGCGTGTGTGTCCGCTCGGCTTGTTAAACTGCACTTTCGCGGGAGTTTTGTGGTGGCGTTTATATTCCCAGCATCGTCCTCGCCGAGTGTGTGAAACGCAGGGAGAGCCCTGCGACTCCGCGCCCGACTTCTGCCTCCCGAGCGCAGCCGGAGCCTGTGGCTGCTGGGGCGGCTCGAGGTTTTGTGCGCAGAAAGCGACACGGAGGAAGGCCGTTAAACGCAAAATGAAAACTGCCGAGTAGAAATTTGGAAGTGGGGAAGTCGG
Organism: Crypturellus undulatus; assembly: GCA_013389825.1. Classification (NCBI taxonomy): domain Eukaryota; kingdom Metazoa; phylum Chordata; class Aves; order Tinamiformes; family Tinamidae; genus Crypturellus; species Crypturellus undulatus. Next base: position 90,455 of record VWPW01006693.1, on the reverse strand, counting down.
CTCCGTTTTCTCCTTCCTATCTGCTCTTGTTTTGCAGTAATTGAAATAGTGTCATTCCATCTAGAAGCAAATTTTTATTAAAAGCAGGAGTGAAATCATTCTTTAGCAAGGGCTACGCTCTGTTTTCCTTAAATTATGGACTGAAATTCAGTGTTAAAGTATCTGCTACTACTTCAGTATTTTTTTTCCTGTACTTTCTGAACCAGCTTACTAGAAATTATGACCAGTAAAATAGATGCTGCTGTGACCTCTTGGCAGTCATGGATGCAGTTTTTCTTACCCTTGAATTAATGTTTTTGGCTGTTTGCTGTCCCCTTTGGGGACTAGACAAGTGGAAATGAAAGCAAAGGGTCAGGATACAGTGTGTCCATTGGGCAGAGCTGGTTTTGCGGCTGAAGATGTAATTTTCTGAAAAATTACTAGTAACTAAAATGTTAGAAGTGTTGGCCAAGCCAACTGCATGCAAGTGTTTGCTTTTACAGGCTGTTTATTAGTGGGTGACATCAAGTAAGGAACTCTAGTGTTTAATTGTGGCAAAGTTTACTAGATATTGATAGACAAGAAAGTTAATATTCTCTCTCCTTTTTTTTGTATTACAACCTAAAGTAGTGCAGAATAAAGGTATGCTTTTGATTTATTGTGAGCTGTCTTTGTATTCAAGATTATTTTTCCATTTAATTTTTCTTTTTAGTGATTGATATGTGTCAATAGGGTACAAAAATATTATTTTGGAATAGAATCACATTATTTTTTCTTGTAAAGTAGATACAAAGCTTTATATTGCCGAATACCCCATGTTTTCACAATTGAGAGGGCAAGAAAAGCTATTCCGTAGACAGTTGTGATAAACTGTATTGTGATAAACATATTCTAATGTTTCCATAAATTATAAGATGTGCTGACAGCTGCATTAGCAAGCAGAGTCCTGCAAATTCTTATCCATATGAGTAGTGCTGTTGAAATAAATGGGTTTGCTCGCATGAGAAGTTGCTTGGTGGAGAGCTCTAGGACAAAGATTCTCTTTTCATGAAAAGAAATGCGACTGTGCTAAAGAGCTTTACAAGGGAATAGTACTTTTTTTTCAGCCTGACATTTTAGTATTACAGAGTCAAAAATGCACTAATGTACTGTATATTTGTTTTCTAAAGTTGCATAAGCTGCTTAAAGTGCCACTGGCTTGGATTGAATGCTATATTTTTGTTACCTACCAGTGGATGATAAAAATAAGCTATTTTGAAGGCTTTAAAAATTATTTTGAAAGTAATATTGAAAGCAACGGCTTCCTCCTCTTCCTCTTGCATCATGATGCTTTGCAGCAAAACAGTGTGGCAGCATCAGCGTAGCAGAATTCTGGCATTTTGTATAAGTGCAAAAGAAGAAAACTCTGAAATTTCACGTTCTTCCAGTCTCTCTCATTGGTCCTCATTCCCAAATACTATTGAGATGAGGGATGTTGGGAGGTTTCTTCGTTCGAGCAGAGGTCTGTTTGCAGAGGGGGCTGCTCGCGGGCTGTGCCCTGTCCTGCGCTCAGTGGCCTTGCCTGTCACTAGACACCCTCGTGCCTCTAACCTGTCACTTGCCTTTTTGCTTCCAGGCGCTTCTGCAGGGTGAAGAGTTGCAGTGCGTTCTTTGGCACGTGCTTTTCTGAGATGTATACATACCTTGTTAATGTAAATTAATGTAACAGAGTGTACTGTGCGCAGCGCCTTTGAACTTGCCAGATAGCATCTCCTTGGGAGCAGGGAACAGTGCAGCTGCTAACTTTAAAGCAAACATTTCTGCTGTTTCCGAGGCTCCTTCTGGCTCCTCTTGTCTCTGCGGCTCCCAAGATGGGCCTCGACCTTGCAGAAGAGCAAAGGAAAACGTCCTGTTGGATGTCAGCTCTGCGAACTAGGAGATCCTCTCGTTTTCTGTATGCTGTTTCTTGCACTTGGAGGACAGGGTTGTGTTGAGTGCCCGCGTGCCTGAGCTCCAAGTGATTTCCATGCAGCTTTAAATGCATCCGATGGGTCTGAGAAGCACTAGCAAGGCGTGAAGGAAGGGGTGGTGAGAAGGGCGCACACAGAAAGCTGCTGTGATCACAGGCTGCTTTTGGAAACTCGCTCCCCCCTTCTTTAACCTTCTCCTGCTCAGCTGTCCTGAGCTGGCAGTGCGAAGCCTCTGAGACTGCTCTGGTTTCAGTGTGCTCCTGTTCCATGCGGGGTTTTGTCGCTTCTGATGGGGGTGAGGAGCGTGGTGGATCTTCCCAGACTTTTGCAAACACACAGGTGGTAGCGGAGCACAGCTGCCTACCCTGGACGGTGGGAGACAGTCTTAGAGCATCGCTGGTAACGTTGGGTCAAGAAAGAGCAGAGTGAGTCGTGCAATTTATGGTGTTGCTGAGAAGGCGATGGTGACCTATTGGTGACAGCAAAATTTTAACATCCTCAGGCTTTCAGGAGAGGGTCGCAAGTCAAGCGGTGACGTAGTCTGACCTGAACCCCCTGTCTCTGTCCAGCCTCTTGCAACCCCCCCGCTTGTGTGAGGGCCCTTTCTGCAGGGCTCTGGTTGCAGCGCCCGGGGCTGCTGCTGCCCTGCAGCCACCCCCAGCGCCTGCTTTCCCTTGGTTTAACTAAAGTGGTTGTAGGAAGGTACCCTGTGGCTGCCCCTGCTTACCCATAGTCTGCTATTTTTGGTGAACTGGTGATAGAAATGATTTATTTTGGGTAGTTGTTTTTACACACAGCAATGTAGCTGTTGATACCACTTGATTAAAATAATTTCAGAAAATGAACTTGCCTGACTGCTCTGATTTCCTTCTGATACGTTCAGCGTGAGCTGCAGCAGTGCTGTAAGAGCTGCCCTTGTAAGGTAAGGGCCAGCTGCCTGCGGAAAGCATTTCCACAGAGCAATACTAGAGTTGTCTTAATGTGCTTAAACCTCCGCTCGTGGTGACAGGAGCAACATGAGGCCACATTACAGTGCTTCCTCCTGGTCAGAGAGGGAAGCTGAGTGTTGCTGCTGGGCCTGCGTCCTGCTTAGCTTGTGAAAGGCTTAGAAATGCCAGCCTGGTTAAAGGAAACCCCCATATCCTACACCTTTGCTTTGCAAATAGGATATCTGAGTTTTTAAGGACATGTACGTGTGAAAATAACACATACTGGTACGGTGTAGTGTAACAAGAGGTCAGGTGTTGGTGTGAGAAATGCAAAATCCTGTCAATTTGAAAACTGACTTAAATATGGGTGTTGGTAGCTCAAAAGCTAAATCGAGCCTGTGCTCTGAAGTGCATCACTGCTTGGTGATGCACTCGTGAGTCTGCACATGCTCTGCACCTGCGGGTTACCGTGCTGGGAGAAACATGCTGCCCCGCAGCGCTTCACTCTGTCACTGGAGCCCAAGTCCCCCTTTTCACATGGATTGTAGGGGCATAGTCGCATTGAGCTGGTTTGCGGCCTGGAGTTTGTGATAACATCCTGAAGGCTCCTGCACTCCATGTGCCGTGTGTGGAGGTGCCCACGCGTATGGCTCTGAACACAGTCATTAACACGTACTGCTTTCTGCTATGCAACCAGGCTAGTTTGGCTTGAAAATGGATTTCGCAACATTTCTTGTAGAACTGCTGTGTCTAGATCATTTTTAACTGATGATTCTGTATTTCTTTTTTCCTCTGAGAGTGTTTCAGTAAGTCCATTTATTTCTAGATCTAAAAGGTAGGTATGTGGAGACTGTAGATTCATTCCCTTGTGCTGCATTAGCGAAACTTCACGCGTGTCCCGGCTTGTGCTGACCTTGGCCACGTCCTTTTTGTTGGCTTTTATGGCCCTCATCCAGCGTCCACTTAGCATCAAGCATGAGGGCAGTGTGCGGGACTTGTGCTTCTCAGCCCACCGAGCCCGAGTGCATCTCAGGCTCCCTCTCTGCCCTCCTCAGCACTGCTGCACGTTGCTCAACGTCGGCCTCTTGTCTGCGTTTCCTTCTGATTCCTCTTAGTGACTCGGGTTCACTAGAGGCTTTCGTGGCATATGGTAGCGACAGGGCTGGAACGAGGTCTTAAAATCCGTCGAAACTCATTTGGAAGCACTATTCTGGTAAATGTTCCAGATGCTTCAGTTAAGATAAAAGATGCAATTTGTAAGCGCCAGAATCTAAGCTAACCACTGCTAATGCTCTTAAATACATCAAAATAGAAAATTAAAATAGTATTTTCCCATGACAGCAAAGATTTAATCTGAATATTGTGTTTTTTTCCCTCTTCTGTTTGTGTGTTCAATTCATTAATTTAAAAGGGAATACATATATACACACACACACACACACACACACTTGGCTGTTTTACTCCCAAGCTCCTTACACACATTTTAATATGTTGGCAGCTGCAAGTCTATGATAGATTTTTACTTTTCTGCTTCTTGCTTCCTGCCCTTTGAAGGATCAGTTGCAAGGGCTGAATTGGCAGCGCTGTTCTTGGTGGATCAGGCCTCCTCGTTCACCTGTGTGTGTGGAACGTAGCCAGGGAAAACATGGGAGCTTTGGAAGCTGCTCCCTGTGCCGCTCTACCGCGCGGCTCCCAGCTGCTGCTCCAGAGAAATGGATATCGCTCTGCGGCAGCAGCTCCGTCGTGCCAGGGGCAAACCAACCTCCCGAGCCCTGGCTTGTTGCAAACAGCAGCCTGGCAGCAGGAATAGCAACTGATTTAGTTAATATATTATTTTTATATGTCTGTGTGTGTGTGTGTCCTGGGCTTCAGCAGTGAGGTCTCTTCCCCCTCATCTAGTAGTTCAGATGCTTCTTCAAACATCTCATTTTAACAGAACTACACGGAAACACTCTGTCTTCAAAAATATAGCTGGACTTTCTATGCTTTCTCAACCCACTCAGGTAACGACTATTGTAAATTTTAAGGGTAATGCACTCATCTGGCAGGTGTGATAGTAAACAATGCTTGTTTTTTGTTTAGGATTGTTTATATGCGATGAGGCCGCCTTACGCAACTAATGAATTAAAGCAGCCAGCTGCCTTTGTAAGCTGTACATTAGCGTGCTAAAATTAACTGTAACTTAAGGAATTAGTGAACTGTGAGGTGTTGGGTAATTTAAATAGGGATTGCGAGGCCCCGTGCAGCACGGAGGAGCTCTGTGGTGGGACGAGGTTGTGCTAGAAAGCACAGACCTGTTGGGGTGGTCATGGCAAGATCGCATCTGCAAGGCAGAGGGGGCTTTGGTTATAATGCTGTATTTGGGTACTGCTGAGCACTGACCCGGGAAATACTGGAGTTTTCGGAGGAATTTTGAGGAATGTTAGTTTTAATGATATTGAAAGCTCTAGACGATCAGGAAGTCGGGAGTAGTGGTGGGAGTTGTGCCGGGCAGGTGTGAGCGCTCGTGACGCTTCTTCCCGCCTTCCGCCGCCGGCTCGCGCCCTCCCAGCGCAGCACCTTCCCTGGTAAGTGCTGACCGACCGCCCTCTGCTCCGCTGCTCCGAGTGCCTGCAGGGTCCCATGCTTTTCCCTGCCCTTCCTGCCAGGCCGGGGGTGTGGGCCCCGGCCCGCTTCCCGATGGCCTTGCCGTGAACGAGGGCCATGCGGCATCGACCGCTTCTTCCAGGAACCTGGCCCTAAATCCTTGAATAATTAAAAGCCCAGCGAAAAGAAACGGAGAGGAGATGATAGTTGTCGTGAGGGGAGATGACGGGAAACGGAGGAGCCATGAATAAAGCGTAGGGTGTATTTCCCTCTGAGCAACACTCGCTGTTGTGTGTTTTAATAGCGGCCGGCATAGACCAGGCTTTTACTCACAAGGGCCATGAAAGTTTTTAGTGATGATAAAGGCCTTCAGAAAGCAGCTCTTGTCATACTAGAGTGCTTTCCACTTCTCTGAACATAGTATTTTTGGAACAAGTTCTTTTAATTTTATCTGACTTTCAGGATTGTTGCAGCTGCCTTTTTTGTTTCTGTTTTACAAAGATCAAATGCAGAATCTTTGAAAAGGGACTTAAACTGCAGCTAGTTGTTACAGATGTATTGAAGTGACTGTAAAATATAGAATGAAATATTAATGAGACTGTACGTGCCTTAATGGCAACTTAACTTCATTTTCCTTCATATTTATTCTACCCATGAATTGTAGAATTGAAGTTTAATCAAGTCCCTCTTCCTGGTATTTTTTTATCATCTTTCATCAAGGTTTATTACCCTGTTATTGACTAGTGAGCGCAAAGCAAGGCTTGCAATATATGTATTTTATTCTGGCTTGTATCAAGAATTGTAGAATACTGCTGTGAACGTGTTTAGTTCCACAGGCTTCCGCAATAAAAATGTTCTCAGAGCACAAGGCTGTGACAGGACTTGGTCGGTAACGTGGCGCACAGCAGAAACTGTGCTGTGTTTACCTGGCTGCGGTGCAGAGACTCGTCGTGCTCTGGAGAACAGGACACGAAACAGTAACAGAGGTCCTGAAGTGCCTGGGGAGCATAACGAGAGCTGAATGAGATGTGATATTCCAGCATACAATAACTTGCAAATGATTACCAAAGAGTATATATTATTTTTTAACATTTGCTAGTTGACTTATTCTGCCCGATGAACTGTCTGAAGAGTAATTTTTCTTTCTTCCCCCGTCCCCCGCCTCCTTTTAAACCCTGTGGATCAAGTCAAGAGGTGTCATCTTGCAGACAGGTGTTTCATGCATATTAGACACCCGTTTGCTGATAGGCAAATTGGAAACCTAAAGAAGATGAGGTCTATCTCCAGATTGCAAAAGCTTTGCAAAATTTCTGCAACTTTCATGTCTGGTTAATGTGTGTGATCAATTTATATACATAACATGACAACCCAGCAGCATTTTATTTGAAGTCTGCATCTTATTAAAACGGTTGGAGTTGTGGATTCAGATATTGGGGAGCAGGACGGGACATGTTCTACACTTTTGATTTCCTCTTAAGGAGCCTTTTGCGAAGTGGCCCTCAACAGAAACCTTTCATAAAGCAACACATAAATTAATCCTTAGGAGGAAGGAGAATTGAATCATTTTTAATATATACAGTGGAACGTAGTTGCTGTGTGAAGATATGTTTGCATAAAGGCAGGTGAGAGAACAGGGGCTTTATAGCTAACCAGATAGTGCTGTTGCTACTTTTTTTTTTTTTAATCCCTTTTGTTTTCCTCCATTTATGAATCTTTTTATTCTCTATTTGCTTCAGTGTAACAGTGTCTAGATTGCAGCCCAGCTTGCTCTGATCCCCTTTCAGAAACCTTCCAAATAGTGTGATCAGATCCTGGTGGTTAATAAATATTTCATTATTGGGCTTGTTGAATCTGCATTGGAAATACCTGATATCTGTTGGTAGAGAGATTTTAGGACATTAGTGTTGATTAGTTTTGAGCTCCTTTACATTTTTTGACAGGTTAAATACTTTTATTATTATTATAAGGCTATTGCCCCGGCTTTGAGTGTACATAATAATGAAGGAGCTGTCAGCATCTTGAGGCTGTAACTCTGTCTAGACTGCCTTGTTAGTATTAATGTAATCCTTCCTCTGGATTTTAGTGTATTTAAATTTAATCAGTAATTGCTAATTGTGAGGGTGATAGATGAACTTTTAGTTCTGCATAGGCTCTGCACATAGTTAGGCAATTAGTGTCACTAGCATTATCTTCCTTTAAAACAACGTTGAAGAAAAATGATTAATAATAATTTTTAAAAGTAGATTTTTTTTTTTTAAGGAGGCATGCAGCTCAGTACAGTGCCCTGTGTCTTGAAATCTTACCTCATTTCTCCTGATTGTCAGCTGCGCTGGTGATAGTAGTAGTTATTATTTTTTTAGTTGACTGTCTTAAACTACAGCCACTCCTTAGTCTAGTCTAGCCTCCAACAGTAGTAGAACTGGCATGGAAAATGCCCAGGTATTACTTAGCAGAGGAAAATGCCCAATATTGAGCTGTGGGAGATGGGGAGTGTGTGGTGGCGAAGGGAAGCAGTTACGTGGATGGAGACTTCTTGGTGGGGCAGCAACTCTACCAGGACTGTTGTGCTGCTGCAGTAGCCAGTAGTGCCCTGTGTTTACTGACGTTCTTAACTTTCTGAACATGCATTTTGTTTGCTTTAGATAAAAGGATAACTTGAAAGTGCTTCAAAGGTACAAGTAATCTTACACTTGATAACTTTTAAGATGATTCTTATCACTGATACGATACAAATGTAAAACAGGAATAAAGCGGAAGCAAGAGCTTGGTGTTTTGCTTTTCACAAGAATCTTCTTGTGAGTAAAAGTAGGAATGATTTGGTGGGAAAAGAAGGTTTGGATGCCATAGTGGAGCTGGGGCTTTTGGTGCAATGAAATAAATTGTTACTTTTAAATGGCATATTTTCCAATGGTAATGAAAGCCTCTGTCCCATGTCCTTATTTAGAATTGGGCTTAGCAAGAACATCCGTGTATGAGGAAAGGCAACCTGAAGGTATTTCTGTTGCAGCATTTTGAGAACTGAGGTTTATTTATTCAGAAAAGCTGATACCCTGAGAAACTGGAGGCAATAAATTGTCCGGTTAATGCTCTTAAGTGAGTTTTGCTGTTCTCCATGGGTCGTACAAATCCAGTTAATGCTTAACGTTGCTTACCAGTGGTACTTGCTTCACAGAAAGGACTTGCGAAAGGTGCCTTGCTAAGGTGCATACGGGCAGTTCTGAACTGTATAAAACTGTAGCCCGTTGTTTTATCAAATAGCTCTATGAGCCTCAAGGGTTTAAAGCTCGTCCTAGAGTGTGTGTTAAATTTCTAGGAAATACTGTTGGATTTGTGGGCATTGTAGTCCAGACTTAAGAGTCTTTTAAAAATTTGGTGTCACAGTAGTCCCAGGAGCTTGCTGTAAGTGCAGGAATTGCAGGATCCCAAGACATGATCCAACATTGTGTATTAATCCATGATCTTGAGCATGTTAATTCAGGAGCTACTTCTCATCGTGGCCAGCACTAGGACCTTCAGCAGAAAGTATAAAACTATCAGCAAATAGTTGGCACTTAGGAGTATGTTGCCACCCAGCTCTGGAATGTGCTCTGATGTCTTTTACAATATATCTGAATAAATTTGGAGAGGAATGTTGGGATTTTGCAAGGCTGGTTACAGCTAACTGTGCATAGCTCGGGACCAGGACGTCTTGGGATCCAAGTTCTGTTGCATTACGTTGCTTATCAAAAATATCAGAGAAGTCCAAGCAGTTATTTAATGTATTTAGTATCTCTTCCTATGCGCTTGTAGAAGAGGTAGGATTTTTATTTTGTTCTTGTGACTTTGAGAGATCTTCTTTTTGTATTCCTATTTTTTCCAAATTTTGTTATTCTGGTCTTTATAATCATGAGACTCTTTGTCCTGACTATGTCTCATTGTCATTACCTGTTTCTCAACTTACCTTCTTTTTCACAAAAGAGTCACCGAGAGTGAGTGAGCATTAGTGTGCATGAGATTTCAGATGGCTTCTTAACTTTAAATTCTGAGAACTTAAAATACTGAGAAAAATGTCAGAGTGCTTATTTTAAATATCTAAGCTCTTGGTGTAGAAAAAGACAATTCATGTCACCTAAGAAGGTGGAAATGATTCACCAACAGTCTAATGGCTCTCATTACCTTAATTGAGGATGGTAGGCAATAATTTGTTGAACACTATGGAATAAAGTTTAAATCCAGAAGACATGTCATAATCTTATATGTCTTCCTAATGGTCCTTAACTTGCCCCAGATTCCTGCCCTGCTCCTCCATGGTGTTATTTTAAAGAGCCGAATGTTGTGTTCAGTGCAAGCTCACATGCCCTGGGTTTAAATTAGGAATTTTATGAAATGATCCTGCTTAGAGTTATTTTCTGTATGATAATCCTATAAAAACTCTGACTAAAATGTGTTGCCTTTCCTCCCCTTTATTTTCCCCTCTCCAGTGACTTGTGTTGGGAAGCTCTCGTGGTGACCTGGGGATCGTCAGCAGCGCCTGGCTGTAGCCAGCTGTAGCTCACACAAGTTCACACGGAAATGCGAGATTGCAAATCAATGTGCTGTGTTTCTGCGTGCAGGAAAAGGGTTTTTGTTCCCTCTTCTTTGCACTCTCCTGCCTACTCCCTGTTGCAGGGAGTATGGGGAGGGGGGGGGCGCGCATGCCATTAAGTCTAAAATAAAGGCAAAGTGATAGGAGACACTGGAAGGTAGTTTGAGCTCCCCTGTCCCCTCCTATTTCTGTGAATAGAGGTTTTTGCTGAATAAAACTAGTAAAGGTTGGTAGCTTAAAGCTCCAAGTGCGTAGTGCTTGCCAGAAGGCTTGAAAAATATGAAATGTCCTTTGAAAAGTATGTTTTGGGCATGGCTCAATAATCATGTCATTTTTTTAAAATGAAACACTAACGTAATGAGATTTTTTGCTGCTCTAAAAAGAATGCTAAAAACCTAACGTCTACTGTGCTAGTTCTGCTCTATTTGTGGGTATTCCCCATTGTACTTTGTGCTGCAAACTGTCTCACCAGCTCCCTGCCTTCTGCCACCATCCTGATGACCAGCCCTTGAGCTCATCTACCCCGTAGCTCTTGTAATGGCACAAGCGGGAGGGTGTGTCGGATGCTGGCAATCAGCACAGTCATAGAGAGAAGCTAGAAGCAGTGATTTGGCTCCTTCTGGTGCTGCAGAAGGATTCAAGGAGCATCGTGACCACATACTGGTGCCTCTTACAAAGGAGTTTATGGACAGAGCTTTGAAGCCGGGGGAAGGGTAACAGGAATAACCAGTTATGAAATATATGGCTGGTGACGGAGGTTGAAATAACTCCCTTCTGCCACCTGGGCTCACAGTTCCTTCTTGTTTCTGGAAACAGGAGTAATTTTTTTTTTTTTTTTTTTTTTTTTTTAGTTTTTTTTTTTTTTTTTTTTTTTTTTAGAAGATGGGGGCAGTTCTTCTCATTGAAGAAGAGCAAGAAATGGATGTAATTTGCAGAAGAGTTGACTTACTCTTACAGAAATGCTTTCTGGTTACTCCGACCCTGCATCGTGGTCAGTGCTGCACCCTGTGAGGGTGGACTTGCTTCTGCCTCCATGCAGCATGACTGGATGTCACGAGAGTCCGTTCATCAGTCACTGTCTGTGTTTTATCTCAACCTTCTGTGCACTGAAATCATGCAGCTTGGTGGCTTTGTAACTCCACTGTCAATATATAAAACCAGTTATCGCATTATTTAAATATGATAACTAATGCTGCGAGGCATGTCATGAAAATCCAGAGGAAGTACTGGGGAACAGATATCCTTTGATGTAGTGTGCATAGCTTAAAAACAGTTATATCCGAGTAAACCACTTAAAAAACTGTTAGTGAACTCACTTAAATTATTTTTCACAAAACTAATTTAAGCCTTAAAGCAATAACCTGTAACAGCATCCCTATTTATTTAAAATCGCATATAACCTTACTAATGTGGATTTGTGTAATCTGAGCAGGTATAACCTAATTAGGTAAGACCTGATAAGAGACTTCTCTGCAACTGCTTTGCAGAAGTTTCATCCACCTTTTATAAGGCAGTGCCCAAGGTTGATGTATAAGTGTATGCGGTGGTTTTTTTTTTTTTTTTTTCTTCTTCTCCAGTCAGAGTCTTGCCAGGATCTGACAGAGCCAAGTTCTTATTTCAGCCCTGCTTCACCTCCATTATGTGCTAGTCCTGTGCTGTAGATAGGCAAAATATACTTAAAAGAGAAGACAAGTGAAATGAAGAGGACCCTGTAAAGTAGCGTAGTGCTGGCAAATGTGGGTTGTAGATACTGGAAATCCTACCTATGTCCTCTTCAAGCCTACCTAAAGAAGTGGAGTCCCTCAGTAGGTGTCGTGAGCCACAGCTCTTGGGTATGTAAGGAGGAACGGGTAGGAGAGACGGCTCCTGGAAGCCTAGGGAAAGGCTGCTCACGTTCGGAGCCCTGGGCTGCGGCCCGCGGCTGTGCTGTGCACACTACTTCGCTCCGAAGTGCCGATTGCACTGGTAGGGTTCTCCATTGCAGACCTAGAGCTGGCTGCGTGAGTTGCCTTTTACCGTCTTCTGCCCAGAAGGTTCTGAATGAGAGAGGTGCTGAGGAGCTGTTTGCAGATGTGTGAGCTGCCGTAACAACTGTGTATTTTCAGTTCCCCTTTGGATAAGTTGGGATCTCACTCTCGTTTGCTGCTTGGGAAGGAGCAAGGGGTGGGTTTAATCCAAAACTGAAATGGAAGTGTGCATTTGCTCGTCAGCACTGCTTGAAGGATGAGAGCCTCTTGCGTGAGCATCCCAGCCGTGCCATCGCTCGGGGCTCTCGGAGCAGCTGGGGCAGCGCGACAAGCTCTGCACTGGGGGTCCTGAGCACTTGCTGCGGGCGAGTGGCAGCGCCTGGTGGCGATGCGGGGTCTGTCCTGCCTAAAATGCTTCTAGCACGTGGATTTGTTTTGTGCGCATGATTTAAGTCTTATATTCTGGAAAAAGAAATACCGAACTTACTGAGGATAGTGCCTTTCTATGAGAGCATCAGTTATATCATTTGTTTGTTCTGTCAGTATAGGCTGAGCAGCTTGAAAACCTGAGAATGCTGGGTGATCCTGGCTCTTCCTACTCGGAGAATGGGCACAGACAGATACGAGCACTAGAAACCTTACGAGAGGGGGAAGCCTCCCAGTTTATTGCCAGAAGCTCTTGCAGAGCAGCACTGTATGTGCTGTCTGGGGGATAAAGATAGTTGTCAGCTGGGAGCTAGATGGAACATGTTTCCTTCTGAAAAAAGACTAATTGGTTGCTAAAAATTCTGAGGTGTTAATTCTTATTTAAATCTAGCCTGAGTTGGTGTTTCTGAGACCGCAGGTTCTGTTAGATATTTTAAGAGATGAGGAGTTGGTACGTTCCTTGTAGAAGGCTGTCGTTGAATTAGTCCTGATGACAACTTTTTCTTTCTAATTTTAGGATACTTGTGAAAGATGGTGGATCGCTTGGCAAACAGTGAAGCAAATACAAGACGAATAAGCATAGTAGAAAACTGCTTTGGAGCAGCAGGGCAGCCTTTGACTATTCCTGGTCGCGTTCTCATCGGAGAAGGGGTCTTAACGAAGCTGTGCAGGAAGAAACCCAAAGCGAGACAGTTCTTCCTGTTCAATGACATTCTTGTTTACGGTAACATTGTTATCCAAAAGAAGAAATACAATAAGCAGCACATAATTCCCCTGGAAAACGTCACTATTGATTCCATCCAAGACGAGGGTGACTTGCGGAATGGGTGGCTCATCAAGACGCCCACCAAGTCATTTGCAGTTTATGCTGCCACTGCCACAGAGAAGTCCGAGTGGATGAACCACATAAACAAGTGTGTTTCTGACCTGCTTTCCAAAAGTGGGAAGACTCCTAGCAATGAACACGCGGCTGTCTGGGTGCCGGACTCGGAAGCCACTGTGTGCATGCGCTGTCAGAAAGCCAAGTTCACGCCTGTCAACCGCCGCCACCACTGCCGCAAATGCGGCTTTGTTGTGTGCGGACCCTGCTCCGAGAAGAGATTTCTTCTGCCCAGCCAGTCCTCCAAGCCCGTGCGGATCTGTGACTTCTGCTTCGAGCTTCTCTCCACTGGGGAGATGGCTACTTGTCAGCCCGCCCGGTCAGACTCCTACAGCCAGTGCCCTAAATCCCCTTTGAATGATGTATCCGATGACGAGGATGAAGATAGTAGCGACTAAGGACCAAACTTTTTTTTCCATGTTTTGCAATTGGGGTTTCGAACCATGTGGAGCTGCTTTCAGGGGAAGCCTATAGTCAGCTTTCCCGGGGGGGGGGGGAAAAAAAATACAAAATCTGTTCTAGCCATAAAACATGCCTGAATATCTTCAGCTATGATGTGCCTCAATCTATGAATTCTCTAGACAATAGATTTTTTTCACTCCTCTGCGGGGATAGACTGTTGCCAATGTTGAGATAATTTTCCAGCTTCTTTTACTTGAGTTATGTCTAGGTTACACATTTGTGGAAGATTGGAAAATATATATTGTATTTTCTTAATTTAACACCCCATACTTCTTTATGTTTCGTATTGATATGTTATGTGGGTTTTTTGGGATACGGGAGGAAAAATATGTGTGAAATGGTCATATTTTTGTGAATCCCATAAAATTATATTTTTTTCACCATGCTACATAGTGATAAATCAAAATTAACTACAAACCTAAATGTCACAAAACTTGGGAATTGTCTTGTTCTGCTTTTATTTATGACTTCCTATACCAAGCAGTGCCTTTGTAACAGTTGGGCTGATTCAGGAAGAAACAAACCAATAATTATGTCTGTTATCTGTATTTGCCTGATGGTGGTATCTGAGAGATTGTTGGTGCTATTGAAAATAACTGCTGTGTTCAAAATGGGATTTTGAAAAGATCTTATCTGCCTGCCCACAGTGGGTGACTAAGACCTAATTCCTGTGTCCTCATCAGCACAGGCAGGCCCAAAGACTCAGCCACTTCCTCAGGGCTTCCGTGGAGTTCTCCTTGCTGGAGCTGCGTTGCAGCCCCCAGGCCAGGGTCAGCATCTACAGATGAGAAGCCTGGTGTGGTTTTTGCAGGGATACAGACATGTTTTCTTTACAGAATATGTTTCAAATAGTAATTTGGCAAATGCCAAATTCAGTAGGGTGGTGTGGCATTTTGCTGTGATAGCTTATGGTTTTGGAATCATTTCCCAAATGAAACACTAACTTTAAAAAAAAAAAAAAAAAAAGAGGATCAGATTTTTTTTTTTTTTGGTCGGGACTTTTTGTTGGCTTGTTTAAAATAACCTCCAGTTTTGAACGAATAACCTGCAAATATTCTTACAGAATTGGCTTTCTTTTTTACACAGCTGACCTCAGGATAAATGTGAGATGCAAGTTGTTTCATTCAAAATATATACCCAGGACCAAGAGAGATGTATGTAAGGCCTAATGGTCAGTGCAGAAAAAGTCTAGTAGAGTATTCACTTTTAAGAAGTTGTTGAATACAGAACTATTTTATTTCCTAGACATGTTAAGAGTTGTTAAATCCACAAATGCTGTTTCTATATTTTATAACAGTAGTAGTCGATTTTGAAGGAGAAAAACCTCTTTGAAATAACTGTATGGAAATATAGTAGCAACTGACTTTATTTTTTAAAAAAGTTAAACATTTGTAGATTTTTAAGTGACGATTTCTGCACTGTTTGCCTTGGTTGGCACTAATTGGGTTAAATATTTATTGAATAAACAATCAATGCTGCATATTGCACTAGTCTCTCATTTTATACACTGTTAGTCATGTTTTTCTTAGGAAAAAAAGTAACAAAATAAAAACCAAGCACTTCAAAGTTAGGGCCGTCCAAAGGCTCTGCAGTAGCCGAAGATGCATGTGGCGTCTCTGGGGTGGCCCCCTGCACTGATGCTCTGCAGCACGTGGCTTTGGGGAAAGCACCACTCGTGATCGGGCCAGGAATTCCAAAATAGAACTTCATTTGTAAGAACTAAAGAGTGTTTGATCTGCTTTGAAGCACACACAAAAAAGGGAAAACACTTGGATGGGGACCAGGAAGAGTTGAAGATTTTCAGATGAGCAATAAATGTTTGAGTACTCAGAGACAAGGTGGAGTGAGTAGTTACCTGTACTGGTTCCTCGAAAGACAGGGAGATGATGACCTACAGCTGGGGAAAAGAGGCTCTTCTGAGAAACCATTTCCAAGACAGAGTGCTTACATCTTGTGCCTTCGTTTCTCAAAAAAACAGCTTTTATATTTCAGGAATGGAGGCTGATTTTTCTCCAGAACCGGTGTACGGGCTTCCTGCGGGCGTATATTCCCGTGACTAGCAGCAATGCGCTTCCTGACCCAGTGTTTCATCTTTCTTTAGCTGTCAAATATTAATGTATCTTGTTAAAGATCCTAGTGTTTTGTGCACCTTTTGCAGTGTTTCTAGGTGTTATGCTTCCTTCTCAGCACTTTTTGGAGGGATGGGGAAGGAGTTGGGGAGAGCTCAGAGCATGTCCTGTATTTCTGCGTTGTCCTTGTACCTGCTCCATGTATCTCTCATTACCTGTGAATGAACCTTGCACTGTGCCGCACCGGTCCCTAAAGCTGTAACCAAACCAACGATTGTATGTATGGGAGGGGAGCGCTTCATCTGAAAACCATGTATGTGGTCTAAGCTTTTTGAGGAAGTATTTAAAAAAACCTCTGGTAGTATCCATATCCCTCAGTGGAGTTTGCTGAAACTTTGCAAAATGGACTGAATGTCAACTTCTCTGGTGTACTTTCACCTTCTGGAAAGGGCTCGGTTCCTACTTTGTAATTTTGTTTTGTCAAATTATTTTTCTGTACAAATACATGGTGTAGCTTCAAGTCTGTATGTGTTTAATTTTCTTTAACTGTGAGCCTTTAAGGGGGACAGAAAACAGGTTTCGGAAGGGTTTTTCTGTTTTTAACAGCAAGCGAATCAGCTGTCAGAAGGTCTACTAAAGTGGGAGTAGATAATTGTGAAGGATGAGACTTGGCTGAGTTTGGAATAAGCGTAGTGGGGATTTAGAAGCAACAGACACAGCTGAGTAGAGGAACAGTTTTAAACAAGATGGAAAACCAGCGTTCTGCAGAATTTGACTTTTTTATTGAACTGGGGCAGCCAAATCCAAACCCTGGGAAAAGAGGCTGGAAGACTCGAAACTCCTTCATGCCGGTGTCTGAGCAACCATCTCCCAGCTCCGAGTGCAACGGGAAGTGACGTTCCAATATCAAACATGAGAGCAGTTTTGTCCTTTTCTCAGAGCTCTGTACTCTTAAGCTCTAAAAACAATCCAGCAATTAGGGCCAGCCTGTCTGCATATTTTATGTAAACTTTTTCCTGTTCATTGTGGTAGATTTAATCTGCCTTTATCACATCTTGCAAATCAAATGCGAAAAGAAGGAAGTGGCGTCTGCAGTATCTCTTCTGCAAGGCTCTGCAGGCAGCTTCTGCTTTGCGGAACAGATGAAATACCTACATTTATTGATGAAATGCATAGTCATTTGCTTTAGCTGAGTGCAGATTTTGCATGCTCTTAGCACCTTGCACGGGAGCCTGCATTTTACAGTGCTGGAAACGCTAAAGGAAAGTTAAAGTTAAGTAGACTGTTTTTCTTTCAAATTTGATGCCAATAAACTTCCCTTAGCTAATGAGGAATCTGCAAAAGCCAAGCAGATGAGCTCTAGTGTTGTTCTCCTCAAATTCCATTTGCTCATTTTTGAGCTTTATTTACTGAAAGTTGAGGTTGGAACTGAGGTTTTTAAGATCTCTTATGTAGCTGGCAGCTTCTACAAATGACAAGCAGAAACCTTCTGTCTGTGGGGATGGGAGTGTCCCTCGTGCATAAACTTTAGCCAACCACTATTTTGTTTGCATTAGGAGATTACAGTAGTTATCGGTTACTGTTTAAATGGAAGCAGATTTTGAGTTCCATTGTTGTGATTTTGCATTTACTTGAAACTGCTGTACACTGCTGGAAGAAAACTTGCTTCTGGTAGCAGATGTATCTGGAAATGGGTAGAATTCTGTAATGTCAAAGTACAG
Source organism: Crypturellus undulatus (assembly GCA_013389825.1). NCBI lineage: Eukaryota > Metazoa > Chordata > Aves > Tinamiformes > Tinamidae > Crypturellus > Crypturellus undulatus. The sequence goes on along the minus strand of VWPW01006693.1, from coordinate 72,923 downwards.
GTATTTGCAGCAACAAATTATAGAAGTAAATCTTCCAAATGGAAGTGAGTAGATATGGACTGTTTTATTGCAGGCGTGAGTGACTTGCAAGTAGTTTCATTTCAGCTATTGGCTAGACTTGATATTTAGATTTTTCTGTCCAGAAACTGCTGCCTGTGTGCAGATTTAAGCTTAACGTGCCCTGAATTGTATGGAAACTGTCCAACATGTGCATGCAAAATGCTATGTAGCTTCTTGTAGCATCCTCTTGAGTCTTTTCTGATGAAGCTGAAGGGATTTTATTTTATTTTTTAATAGTATTACTTACGGTGTGCACCTGGCCTGGCCCTTGTTATATATAAATTGGTGTTTTGAGTAGAGGGTCTTAAACATTGGGAGGAAATGCCAGCTTGGCTTTCAAACAAAGCGGCCAGCTTGCTAGTTCTCAGTCAGTGAAACAGTAGTGTTTGGGAAAGGAGGAATGCCAGAAAAAAAGCCAATTTCTGAATGAAGTTCTCCCCTTGACTTTCAGTGTAGGATACAGCTCCTCTTGTTGAGCCCCGGGGGCGCAGGGGACTGTGTGCCTCTCGGAGGGGAGCTGCTTCCCTGTGTTTGTGCTGCGCATAATGAAAAGAGCTATTGAGAGTTCATTGCCTGCCTTAATGGAAACCTAGCGTGGCAAGACCAGGAAGAGGGAACCTGATCTTTCTTGTGGGTGAATAAAAACGTTTTACTAGCTGCATGAGATACTCAGCGTGATTCTAACAAGGCTGTTAGCCTGGCTCATGCCCAACGCAAGCCAACCCTGCAGAGCGGTGTGCTGGAGGGTGGCAGGTCCAGCCCGTTACACTCCTGGCCGGAGACAAATGCATCAGTGAAATGGCCATGGTCACTTTTTGTTCAGTTGGACAGGAGCAATATAGGAGCAATATATAGGAGCAATATATATAGCAATGTATAGCTGTAGCTGGTCAGCACACAAAACCTACTGTTCCTCATCATGCACAAAGCACAGTGTGGGATCCTCGCTGGTCACAGCCAGAGTCTCCATAATCTTGACTCTGAGGTGACTGTGAGCAATGCTGTGCTTCTTGCTTATAGCACTGCTGACCGTTCAGCTCTGGTGCTCTGCAGACAAAAACATGAAGGAACTGTGCTTATTCAGACATGCCTCTCTGGCCAGACCTTGGGGTGTCCTCTGGCAAAGATTTGTTTTATATGCAAGGCAAGGGCTGGAAAGCAAGGGTCGGGACTTGGCTAAGTTAGGGCCTTGTATTTCATCTTTGTTGGGTCAAGTCTTAGTTTAGTTTTCCAAGGTGTGCTGCAAGGTGTGATAACATTCCAGGCTTTATCTCCTTTTGGCCAAGAAGTGTTTCACTGTATTGTGATACACATTTTAAAGAACACTGTCCACACTCATCTTGGCTTGTGAGTCAAGGTGGAGGTCTCCAAGGCTCAGGGCTGCTTCCCAGCACTGCCGCTTGCTTGACAGAAGCTCTTCACGTGCTGGGAGCGCCACACTCCTGGAAACACGTCCAGATATGCCTGGGGAGCACACGGTGCCGGCCAAACTGAGGGCGAGAGGTGAGAGCTCTGGGACGCAGATGGCTGAAGCTGGCTGGTAGAGCAAGCGCAGAGCGTGATCTGCTGCTGTGGCCAGGCATGCGTCAAGAGAGCTCGGCAGCAGATGCCGACACCGCTCTCTGCGGAGCTTCCTGTGGTTCTTGTGCTGGAGCCAGCGCTCTTGGGCGGCGCTCACAGATCCTCAGCGGCGCCCCCAACCGTCGCCCACCCCGTGCAGCGCCAGGCCCTGGCCTGAGAGCAGCCACTGCCCTGCCTGTTTGCGCCTGGGCTGTCCTTTGCCGCGTCCCATAGCAATCCAGGCAGGTTAAAACGGAGCTTCTGAGTTGGCCACAGCTCTGTAATGAGGGGTTCTCTGCGGTCCCAGGCACTGCAGTGCCACGTGAGGCCCTGTTGGCCCTGTGTGCCATAAGGCCGCTGGTGGCTCCCACAGAGACCAACCTCCTTGGCCGTGGTAAACCCCCTCAGCTGGGCTCTGCCTTTCTGTGTTACAGAAACTGGGAGGGAAGGAGGATGCGTCCCGGGTATCACAACATGGTGCTTTACTTCTACGTTTTGGGTCCCTTCATTCATTACTTCAGTTCTGTGCCCCCTTCCTCCTTCTTTTTTTAAGAGAAAGGAGGAGCTTGAATTTTTACTGTTTCAGGAGGATGGTGTGAGAGAGTACAAACTGATACTGATACCTTCTATATTTGCACGCAGATGTCTCACAATAATGTTTCCCATACTTTTTTGCCATCCTTCTCTCTGTTATGCATTCTCACACTTGCCCCTCCCTTTCCAGGTAGGAGAACTGTGATCCAACCTCTTTTATGTTTTGTTTCCTAGCGAAACGTTGATATATGTCAAATGGGGCCTTGCCAATACTTTGATTTGCTCCCACCTCTACTTCATGTGCCAAACGCCTTGGCGTAGCGGTACTGCTTGTATCCGCGGTGCTGCAACTGTTGGTCTGCCTGTGCCTAAACCAGAGCGCTGACCGCGAGTGCTGACACTGTAACTCAACATGAAGGGGCTTTCGGCCATTAGCTGAACTTTCCAAGGAATGTGCTGCTTCTTAATGTCAAAACCCCTTCCATCTGAGCATGTTAATTAACCTTCCTAGCGAGGCTCGCAGAGCTGCAGTGCTTCAGGCAATGAAGAAACTTCAGATGGGCATGCGAGGGCTCTCTGAAAAGTTACCATGAAACAAAACAGGATGGGGCTTTGCCTTGCCTTGGCATCTCTCATTGCAGGAGCTCACAGGTGACGCGGTGTCCTGTGAGCTCAGTGGGCGCCTCTGCTCAGCACCGCTGCCCACTGCAGGGCCCTCCTTTTCTCTCAGAAGCGTGAGGTAATTCTGAGCAACTCGTGCGTGGAGACGCTGAAGCAGGATGACACACGCATTCTGATAGATCCCTGGCTCTGAGGTAGCTTGACCGAGTTTCCTTTTAAATAATAAAGTGGCTCTGCGGAAGGGATTGCAATCTGTGTAACGGCGTGGCCAAGAAGCAGCGAAAGGGAGGGGAGGAGGCGGGGGAGCTCGAGGGGTTTTGGCTACGTTTTTCCAAGCCTGACCTGGCAGCTGCGTCCCTGCCAGGTCGCGCTTGCTGTGCAGCAGCCAGGGCTCTTCTGGCAGGTGGATGCAGGGTGCAGCTAATGCTCTGTAAAGCTCTAAATGGTCTAAATCCGCCATGCATCAGAGCTGGCTTGTCCCAAAGTGCCATCTGTGCAGCTCCAGGCTCAGCTGTCTGCTTGGAAGCGGCCGTGTCCAGGTGCCGAGGCATGTGTGGCTCCCGAACGCGTGACCGGGGTCGAGTGGAGCCCCGTGCAAAGTGCAGTGCAAGATGCTTCCTTTAACCATGCTCTTTAGTGCCTTCAGAAACCCTCCCCCAGCCCTTTTCCAAATCCTGAAGTCCCCTGCCTTACCAAGATTCATTCATCCTGTCAAAGAAGCCATTGATCCTTGCTTTCCCCTCGCTCGTCCTGAAATCCACCAAGCTGTCAATAACCTGAGCTGTGGGCAGTGGATTTCCCATGGAACGTGTCCTCAGAGCCAACAGGGGTAACTGTGCCAAGGGAGCAGGCGGCGAGCACGGCGGCAGCTGCGCTCTGCTCTCGTCCGCTCTCCTCTGCTCCTGGAGCACACGCACAGGTGGGGTCTGCACTGTGCATTTTGCCTCTCTTTCTGTTTAGTTCCTCTAAGGCAAAGGCATGCAAATGAATTTGCAAAGCATGTCTGATAGCAGATACTGCAGGTGCTGCTTTTTTATTGCCCTGGATTAGGGAAGTGACTCCTCATACTCAACTGGTGTGCAAAGGGGGAATCTGTCACGGGAGAAGATGGATAAGTTCCACCATGTCCACTTACAGGCTGAAGGCAAGAGGAAAACCTTTGATTTTAGCTGCTGTCAGTTTTTAATAGAAATAATATTTGTATCCTTTAAAGGGAATATGTAGTCTCATGGGCCCAAGAGTAAACAGAACAGTGAAACTAATGTGAATACTGATTTAAGATTTACTTGAAACTGATAAATATGGGCTTTCAGCCTTATAAAATACTCACAGGTAAGTGCTTATAATTTCCTATCTATCTTTGGGTAAATTATGCAGTGTCTGGGGCTACAAGGATGAACAAATACTGAGGTTTGAACGAGACGGTGCTGTGTAACTCAACCAGAATAACAGATTGAGGAACAACTGTGGCAGTAGCTAGCACTCAGTGGCCAGTCAAAGCAGGGCTTAAGCAGTGTGAGGTTAGTTTAGGTGTTTCCTCTGTCTTTCAAGTTTATTCTCTTCACAGATGAGAAGCTTTAAATAATTATTCCCATGTTGTTTCAATGGTATGCTGCTTTGGCCATGAAGCACCACTCCAAACCAGGGCTTTTTGTAACTTCAAGGTTGTTGTCTGTTGAGCAGCTCCATCTCCACAACACAGAGACAGACTGTGTTGCATGATTTTTATTTTTTCCTAACCAATGATATTTTCCTGGAGTTGAGCTGCAGAGACACAAAATGGGAATTGTATGGAAGACTCCTTGTTCTTCCAGACTGTGTCCCTTCACAGTCCTCATGATTGCAGCAGCCCGAGAGAGCAAGCTGAGCTACCTCCTTACAGGTCTCCTGTGCTCAAATTGGGGTGGTTCTGCCAGGGTATGTGGGTGGCAGAGAGGTGGCCTCTCGCAGGAACATCTGCTTCTCAATGGCCCTATTGAGTAAATCTCATGTGGGATTTACTTTCTTTGTGGGAGCTGGAACCAGGAAAGATGCCCTATTTCCTCTTTTCTCTTTTGTTTTTTTTTCCTGTGCTCTGTAGCAGATCTCCTCAGTATTTCTCATTAGGGTTCCTCTTTGGTTGGAGTTTGCACTTGTGTACATACAGCTTGTTACTCTGTGGCACAGGAGAATATACCTAGCTGCTGTCTTTCCAGAGGCGAGCTTATTGCAACCGGTACCTGCCTGAACATTAGTGTTTAGGATGAGAAGACCAGAGGATGCACCTAAGCAGCAAGAGCAGGAGGGAAGCTAGACTTTAAAGGCATCAAACACTTCACCATGAAATTACTATGGTATGCTGTGAAGCAACTGATTTTCCTATTTTTTTGTAAAACAAAACCTCATAGTTGAGTATTTATCTAATGAGATGAGGGACAATCAAAGTGAGCAATCATTCCCTCTGTAGGCGGCTTGTGTGGGTTTTTGTTTTTAAAAGGGAAAGAAAAAAGATTTGAAGATGCAGCAGATATTTGATCTGCAATCTGCCTCTGAGCTGGTTGAATATTTACTTTGTTGTTATCAAACTAACTGTCATAAGGTTAGTTATTAAAAGTCTTATCAAGGAAGGAAATCAGAAAGAAGGCTCATAATTCAAACTTGATTAGGCACCTAGATGTGAAGAACATTACAAGGAGACTGCGCTGTACACAGAGAGATCTGATTATTTATGAATCCTCAGTAATGTTGTTCTTTCCATGGAGAAAAGGTCAGCTTAACTGATCATCCTCTAAAATGACCGTGTCCTCCAGTGACCTTTCTGCATGTGCATTGAACCCTTTACCTCTAGTACATGTGTAGCAGATGCAAATTCTTGGTGCCAGAGGAGCCTTTTGTACTGCTGAAAAAGTATCGTGTTGGAAGGGGACTATGCTGAAGGCATTTCTAAAATGCTGTAGCTCTCCATACTAGGGGTTTTGCAGAGCAAACTAACTAGCCCTGTGAACCAGGAAAGCTTGGTTTCTGGTGGAGCTCTCAGCTGTGCTCTTCCTGATACGTTATCTGCCTGTGCTGTGATGATGGTGACAGCAAGATCTTTATTCTCTATCTGGCCATCTGGCTTCACAAGACTTCTGCAGACTCCAAGGATTCTTTTCTTCTCTCCTCTTCTCTTCTCTTCTCTTCTCTTCTCTTCTCTTCTCTTCTCTTCTCTTCTCTTCTCTTCTCTTCTCTTCTCTTCTCCCTTCCCTTCCCTTCCCTTCCCTTCCCCTCCCTCCCCTTCCTTTTTCTCTTTTTCTTTTTTTCTTTTTTTCTTCTTTGGTTTTTGCATGATCCGTTCCCATGGCTGTGTGGGGCTGGGGCTACCGTAGTACTACTTGTTGCAGGGTATTTAAGCGGGGGGAAGGAAGGAAGCCGGGTGGCAGAAACCCCCCGTGTCAGTGTCCACGTTTTATTCCCGCAGGAGCAGCCGTGTTTGAAATAGAGATGAGCTCCGAGGAAGGTGTCTCCGGTCTGGATCTCTCTTGCTGGGGGATTTGGGGCTGGGGGAAAGGGGAGTTTAAGGC
>VWPW01006693.1:0-66447 GCA_013389825.1 Crypturellus undulatus | reverse complement strand
TTTTCTTTTTCTTTCTTTCTTTCTTTCTTTCTTTCTTTCTTTCTTTCTTTCTTTCTTTCTTTCTTTCTTTCTTTCTTTCTTTCTTTCTTTCTTTCTTTCTTTCTTTCTTTCTTTCTTTCTTTCTTTCTTTCTTTCTTTCTTTCTTTCTTTCCTACTAATATTGGTGGACAGGTTCAACAGATGCTTAGACATATGTAGTCTAACTGGGGAGAGTTTCAAGTGTTTTTTCAAAGCCCCCCCTCCCCGACAGAACACAAAGCACAACAAAATGTCAGTAATTAGTTTGTCAGTAAGTAGTTTTGGAGGAAAACTGCAAACAGAAGCTCCCAATCCAGAGAAGAAATAAAGAGCCTGAGTGTTGCATGGGGGTTTCATTACTTTTTCAGAGCCGACGTGTGATCTTTAAACTCGGCCGTGTGACCATCTGCTCTCTTCAGCTCCGCAGGTTTGGTATCTCTGCCAGTCAAACCACAGTGTAGCTAAAGGCTTCGTTAATAATTTAAGATCATCTCCCCTCTGAAGTGCAGGGCGTGGGTGCTCGCCCCCTGTGACCAACAGCCGGGAAGGCCAAGGTGGTTCCCTTGGGATCCCAACCACGTCTAGATCCTCCTGCTCGACGCCAAGTGGTTCTGGCTGGGCCTGGGTGGCGCAGGCCCTGAGCTGGCGGCACCATCGCCCATGGCCTTCCCCCAATGCCACCGTGACCGGGGACAGCAGCCAGAACAGGTAGCCATAAGAGAAAGGCTGGGACCTGTGAGAAGAAAGAGGAAGGGAAGAGAAAATGGAGCCCCAATGAATAAAACGGGTAAAAAAATGAAGAACCATGAGCAGACATGTAGCTGGGGTGGCCTGAGGCACTCACTAGGCGCAGGAACGTGGCGCGCTCAGCTCTGGGGGCCTGGGACAGGTCCCCTGAGCCCCAGGCGTGTTTGGGGCTCGCTGTGGGGACAGTGCTGGGGTTGGCTACCCAGGCCAAGGGGCAGCCTGTGTGCCCTGTTCTGCCCTGGTCATTGTCCTTCAGTGTCTCCTCCCGGAGCTGCTTCACACAATGAGCCCTTCCCATCGAGGGACACAGGATCCGGGATGCGCCCAAGGGAAGGTGCCCGGATCAGACGGCTGCCACAGTGCCAGCGGCTACTCCGGGAGCTGGAGCTGCTGTTTTGTCCTGTCTCTGTAGGAGGCTGTGCTGAGGCAGGAGGAGGAACGTGCAGCATGTGGTGATCCTGGCACAGCAACCGTGAGAGCTGCCGGGAAGCAGGGCGAGCGCCACCAGCCTGCCCACCCCACGCAAAGGGCTGCTCCTGTGCTCTTGCCGCCAGGGAAAGTCCCCATTAGTCATGTGGCCACGTGAGCTACCTGCTGCAAAAAAAAAACTGGGATTGCATAAGAAATTGCAGGCGCAAGAGGCCCCTCTTGCTTTTACAGAAGAAAATCAGGATAATTCCGTCAAAACCCTGCAAAGCTCTTTTATTTTTTTCAGGCTCTAAGAAGATCCATTCTTATCCCCTCAGTGCAGAGATTTAGACAATGTTCAACAAAATAAAAATAAACTAATCTCAGACCAGTTCCTTCCTACTGGAGCCAGGTAGTTCTTTTGGATGGCAACAGCAATGCCCAGTGTTTGCAACACAGCAAAAACTGGGTTTTACCTGAGATGTGCACCTGGGAACAGGGCTGATCTCTAAGAAGAATCCATGTGAAGTTCGCTGCATCCTGGGGAAGACATCCACTTGTTTATTAGCAAGTGATAACTGCCTCTGCCTGCCTTTGGACATACCAGTCATGTCTGTGGTTTGTTTGTGTTTTCTTTTGAAAATAAATACACAGTTTCTGATGATGTGATGAAGAATGTGGGAATTGGAAATTCAATTTTGGGCATCCAGTCCTCCCTCAGGCATTACAGAAGTGACCACAAGGTAGATGTCAAGGGCAGCTTGGTTTCTGTCCAAATACTGAGCAGGTTTTAATTTGTGGCACCCCTGTGAGTGGCTGCAGCCTGTTCTGCAGAGCTTGGCCAGGATTTTGAATAGGGAGGTATCGAGCAAAACAGTTGCTTTAGATCACAAAGCAGCCATCCTTTTACAAGGCTTATGTGAGTGCTTTTTTCTCAGCGATTCTCTACTTCTTCCTGAAGTTGCAAGGAATTTTGACTGAATAAAACCGATGTGAATTAAAAAAAATCACATTATTTTTCATAGGTTTACATAGTTTTCCCCAAATCATGGAGAAAGCGAAGCCCTGGCCCTGGCTTGCAGGCTGCAGGGAACAGCAGTCCCGCAGGGGCTGCCCTCTAGTGCTGCCCGGCTGTGCACAGGAGAGCCAGATCCACCATGAAGACCTTGCGATGCCTCTTGTGTCTGGCTGAGCGGCATTTCCCCCCAGCAGGGCAGTGAAATGGCTCTATACCAAGGCTGAACTACATCTGACGGCTGTGAGTTGGAGAGTGGGATAATAATATTCTGGTATTTTTCACTCCCCTGTATTCGCACTAGGTGGTTGTACCTTCTGCAATGCATGGCAGAATCCATCCGAAACAAAAGTGTGTGTGTATTTGCATATAGATATGTAGATAGGAAAGTATGTGTATTCTGGATGTATGTATTCCAGAATAATTCTGAATAACCAGAACATGTCTTATCAATATGTACAAATATCTGAGGGGAGAATGTAAAGAGGATGGGGCCAAACTCTTCTCAGTGGTGACCAGTGACAGGACAATGGGTAATGGGTACAAATAAAAACACAAGAAGTTCCATCTCAATGTGAGGAAGAACTTCTTTCCTGTGAGGGTGACAGAGCCCTGGAACAGGCTGCCCAGAGAGGCTGTGGAGTCTCCTTCTCTGGAGATCTTCAAACCCGCCTGGATGCCACCCTGTGCCACATGCTCTGAGTGTCGCTGCTGGAGCAGAGGGGTTGGACTAGATGATCTCTAGAGGTCCCTTCCAACCTCAACTATTCCATGAATCTGTGATTCCATGGGCGGTTTTAGCATAACCGTGTCTCTTTGCAGTCATGTCAGATGGCAGGTAGGATCCATGTCGGCAGAGCTGAGCTGCCATTTCTGGGGCGTGATAACAGGGACAGGCATGTCCCTGATAACAGCTGATAACAGTGTTGTAGTTGCATCCGCATGATCTGTTGTGTTTGTGTCTCCTCTGCCTTTGAAGAAATAGCTTCGTGTTTACCTAGCAGGGCAGGCCCTGTGTGGCTGCAGAAGCTGTGCAGCAATGTAGCTTGTTGAAGGGGCCCAAAGCAGAGCCATGGCAGCGAGGTGTCCCCACAAGCTTCTGGCAAGCCCAGGAGATCCCTGACTCGGGCCACCATTCATCAGCTTTTAAGTAGCCTCACTAAGGACCACCAAGCCAGATGCTCTTTCTTTAGTATTAATAATCAATTAGCTCTTTTTCTGCTGATTGCTTTAGCAGAAACCTCGAGTTCGCAGTGCAGAGTTGGCTAGGCCGCCGCTTCCCCCAGATGTAGGTGCCTCTGTCCTCACCAGCACCAGGATGCGCCCTGATGAACTACAAGAGCCCATTGACCAGGAAATCCTTCGCCCTCATGTAGGCAGCTCCCATTCCCATGCACATTTTCTACTCCTGGAGTTGGGAGCTGCCGACCCTATGCAATCCTTTCTCTGGAACCTCCCTTTTTTGTCTTATTCCTCTTTCCACACCTCTTCAGAGGCTGAGTCAGAGATCAGGATGCTGCTGCTCTGTCTTTGCGTTGAGTCAGATCTCAAAGGGGTTTTAAGGAGCACCACGTGGCTCGCAAATTGCTCCTGCGCCTGCATAATCTGAAACTGCTGTGAGTGCAATTCATAAGCAGGGCTGTGTTATAGCTTGGTTTCCTAAGTATGTACCGAGTTTTAGGGCAAGGCCTATGAAAATATCCCCAGGCTCCAGATGCTATTTAATTCTCTTGGCTGTGCTGTGCTAGGTGGAATTGAGGGGTAAGCTTTAGTTCCACCCTGGTTTGTCTTGATGAAACAGAAAGACTGTTTATAGTGGCTAAGAATGAATCATAATTAACTTGGCCTATTTGTAAAGTATCGTCTCTCTAACCAAAAGCATGTGCCAAGAGCACCAAACATTCATGACTTGGGTGTGAGGAAGGAGTTTGCAACTACGGGACACCTGGTCGTGTAGCAATAAGCATGTATTTATTAGCTGCTAGGAAAACAGGTTCTCCAGTGTGAACCTTGGCCAAATTACAAGGAACGTAATGAGTTAGTAGCAGTTAATGTGCTCATCATAACTACTTCAAGGGAAATGACCAGCGATTGCAAATGGGCTGTTCTCTTCAATCTCACTGTCTATTCCATCTCATTGTGAGCGGGCAGGAGGGGATGATGCTGTAAGAGACCAGGGACGGTCACTGTGCGACACTGCGTGTGTGGCAGGCCCTGCAAGCCCCGTAAAAGCCGAAGGCGCCGCTTAGTTTTGGGCTTCCTCTCTGTCTCGGCATGGAAGCTGCACAATTTTTAGTCACAGTGGCCCTGCATGGTGCAGAATAAGCAGCACACAGTCCTGTATGTGTTCCAGTGCCCAGGGGAGGTTCATCCCTGGCTCCATCCGCTCCCAATCCCCCATCTCGTGTTTCTGCTGCAGGAGCCTGCGGTGTCTCTTTCCCCTTAATTCCTACCTTGTGCTATGCTCCTGTTACGAAAATAACTTTCAGATCACTGTCCTGCAGGCTTGGGGGAATATCTTTTCTTTGCCATGTCTTTACTTACCTAGGAAATAGGAAGCTAAATATAGCAGTTCGCGTTCCTTTTGCATCCATCAGCAAATGTCACCGTGCCAAGCGCCTGTGGCACACACAGGCAAGAGAAACCTTGGGAAGGTTTTGGGCTGAAGCCACAGCAACTCTGCTTTCCTGAAAGTCTTCTTGAGAGGGGAAGCAAAACAAGAGGATGATCATTTTTTCTTGCTTTAGCGACTGGTAAAGCGATGTTTCCCTGATGAAAAGGCTGTGCTTGTGTTGCTGAGCAGGTTGGAGAAGCTGGAGGTACAAGGATGGGCTCAGCCAGTGCCACAAGATCAGACTTCCTTCAAAAACCTTTTAAAACAAGCAAGTTTGAGGCAAGATTGGGGACCACTTCCACCGTGCGCAACATGACTTTTGCTCCCAAGCTTGGGGCATCCAGTAAAGCAACTGAGCAACCTCTGGGAACTCCGTGATGGACCAATAACTTTGATGGGCAGGGCTGTTTGCTCAGGCGTCCCCACCAGCTGGTTGCTCTGGCAGGGGCGCTGCGGAGCATGGTAGCCAGGAGCTGCTTGCTCGGGAGATGGGTCCCGGCGCCCCAAGGCAAGCGGCCCAGGGCCCATGTGGGTCTAGTGCTCACGCAGCACCATCAGGAGGCGCCCCGGGGCTTAGGCACACATGGACGGGTGCCACTTTGTGGGAGTGGAGGGCTTTTCTCAGCTGACTGCTGCTTCAGAGCGGAGCTCAGCTTTTAATGTTCAAAAAGAGAAAATAAAACGCCAGAGCCATGAAAACAGTGGCAGACTCACCAGGGCATCACCTGCGGCCCTCGGTGTTGGGCTGTGCTGGGGCATTTCTGGATTGGCCTGGCAGAGGGACGTGTGGGATTTAGAGTTCCAGCCTCTGGCTTTTGATTGCTCCTGTCTGAATTACTGACCTTATGTTTTCGAATATCCCTTTTTTGGGGAGAAGCGGGGATGGGACTCCGCACAGTGTGAAGCACCAGGACCAGAAGCACAGACCCATAGCTTCCTAGGCTTCGTTTATTGCTACACTACACGAGTTTTCCTTCTGCAAGCAGAGTACTGCTGATTAGGAATCGAGAATAGCTCAAACCTGTATGTAATTTTCTAAAATGAGTCTAAAAATTCCAGTTTCCAAAGACCTGCAGTTTTAATGTCAACAGAGCATGCAGTGGACTGTGCATCCCTCTGTGTCCTTGAGTGACCATCTGCTCACGTGGGCAGGGTGACCTTTTCCTGATTTCAACAAACATCTGAAGGGAAGTAACTAGAGCAAGGCTTTCTTTGGGTTTTCTTCTTGCAGACTACCTGAAAGGTAAAAATTCCTTTCCTCAGCAAGACCATCACTCAGCTGCAGTGAGCGCTTCCCTGTGCTGGCCACGTGGCTCCAGGAGCCTCAGAAAAGTTGCCAGCTGGGAGAGAGATGCTGTTTCACAGCGCGACCTGGGAGGGCAATAACCCATGTAGGTCTGGGCAGAGGGACCCTGCAGGGCCACATGGTGCCTGGAGGCAGCAAGATTCCTCTGCAAGCTCTGGATTGGGCATTTAACTACAGAAACGAGTGGGTTTTGATCTCCCTGGGTATTTTCCAGTGCTTACCTGAATGGAATTTAAACCTGTTGCCAAACTGCTTTTCTCAGGGGTTTTGGGGACCTGCCCGAAGGTGTAGGAAGTGCCTACACTGAAAACCGCTGGAGCAAGCACTGATGGAAGCAGATGTGAAAGAAATCTGGTTAAAATGCAAGCAAGAGTGTGCACACAGCATTTTGCAAAAGCCTAAATCTGTTTAATTGCACAGCTTGTGTTGAATTAATGCAATTCTGCATTTAGATAAGCTCTTAAGGCAAAATTTTTAAACTAGTTTCCCTAGGAGATATTGAAGGTCTGTAGGAACATTCTTTTTTTATGATTTTCTGAGGATAAATCCATACAGCGCTTAAAGGCATGGTGCAAGGTCAACGTAGCCAGTTTGATGTAACCAGCAGATTCTAAAACAAAAGCATCAGCAGTGCTGCTTCTCCAGCACTTGCCGAGCTGCTCCTTGTGGGAGGCCGGCACCAAGTCCACTTGCTGTGCCTCATTTTAGGATTCAGCCCTTTAGAGTCCCAGGCCCTAGGGACAAGAGAAGAAGCCGGGAGAAAGGAAGACTTGCCCTGGGTAGAGGAAGATTGGGTCAGAGAGCACCTAAGGCACCTCGATACCCACAAATCCATGGGGCCTGATGGGATGCACCCCAGAGTGCTGCAGGAGCTGGTAGATGTCATAGCTAAGCCACTCTCCATCATCTTTGAAAGATCCTGGAGAATGGGGGAGGTGCCAGAGGACTGGAAGAAGGCCAATGTCACGCCAGTCTTCAAAAAAGGCAAGAAGGAGGATCCAGGCAACTACAGGCCAGGGAGCCTCACTCCATCCCCAGAAAAGTGATGGATCAGCTTATACTGGCCGTTGTCTCCAGGCACATGGAGGACAAGAAGGTGCTCAAGACTAGTCAGCATGGATTCACCAAGGGGAAATCATGCTTGACTAACCTGAGAGCCTTCTATGATGGGATGGCCAGCTGGATAGATGAGGGGAGAGTGGTGGATGTCATCTACCTTGACTTCACCAAGGCTTTTGACACCGTTCCTCACCGTATCCTCCTGGACAAGCTCCAGAAGTGTGGGTTAGATGAGTGGACACTGGGGTGGATTAAGAACTGGCTGGATGGCAGAGCCCAGAGGGTGGTGATCAGCAGTGAAGAGTCTAGTTGGAGGCCTATAGCTAGTGGTGTCCCCCAGGGGTCAGTCCTTGGTCCAGTCCTGTTCAATTTATTCATCAACGACCTGGATGAAGGCACAGAGTGCTCCCTCAGCAAGTTTGCTGATGATACGAAGCTGGGAGGAGTAGCTGACACCCCAGAGGGCAGCGCTGCCACCCAGAGGGACCTGGACAGACTGGACAACTGGGTGGTGAGAAACCTCATGAAATTCAACAAGGCCAAGTGCATGGTCCTGCACCTGGGGAGAAATAACCCCAGACATCAGTACAGGCTGGGGACCGACCTTCTGGAGGGCAGCTCTGCTGAGAAGGACCTGGGCGTCATGGTGGACGACAGGTTGACCATGAGGCAGCAGTGTGCCCTCGTGGCCAAGAAGGCCAATGGCATCCTGGGATGCATTAAGAGGAGCATCTCCAGCAGGTCGAGGGAGGGGATCCTGCCCCTCTACTCAGCCCTGGTGAGGCCACATCTGGAGTACTGTGTCCAGTTCTGGGCCCCACAGTACAAGAGGGATGTGGAGCTGCTGGAGAGAGTCCAGCGCAGGGCGACTAGGATGATCAGGGGCCTGGAACATCTGCCCTATGAGGAGAGATTGAGGGAGCTGGGCCTGTTCAGCCTGGAGAAGAGAAGGCTGAGAGGGGATCTAATCAGTGTGTATAAGTACCTCAAGGGAGGCAGTGAGGAGGACGGTGCTGGCCTCTTTTCAGTGGTGGCCACCGACAGAACTAGAGGCAATGGCCTCAAACTGAAGCATCTAAAGTTCCACAGGAACTTAAGGACACATTTCCTGAGAGTGAGGGTGACAGAGCCCTGGAACAGGTTGCCCAGAGAGCTTGTGGAGTCTCCTTCTCTGGAGATCTTCAAAACCCACTTGGACACAGTCCTGTGCCCCGTGCTCTAGGTGGCCCTGTGTGTGCAGGGGGATTGGACTAGATGATCTCCAGAGGTCCCTTCCAACCTTAAGCATTCTATGATTCTATGTTTTAGGGCTTAAGCACATGATTTCCTTCGGAGAACTTAATACACAGCAACCTGTGTGCATGTTGCCTTTAATCGGTGGCAAATGCAAGGAAATCCACACCCACAGGGTGTGGGTCCACAACTATGTGCAATTACAAGTTAGCTCCATTTGATTGTGGCTTTACCCTGACATAAGCAAAGCTGATTTTTGAGTGCAGGAACCCTAGAAAGTTGTGGTGGTGGTGGTGGTGGAGGGGGCACATGTATGCCAACCCTGTGTGTCCATCAGTAAGGTGGAACGTGGGAGTCACAGCCGTGAGAGTGCATTAATTTCAGTGTTGTAGGAAGGAAACCTGTTGGGCTGGGGACTGCCAGTGCTGTTCAAAGGCGGCATAAAGTAAGCGAGCGGGCAGACCTTTGGGAGCCTCAGAATCCTCATGGGACCAGTCTGCTGTTACTCTCCTCTCGTCTCCCCAGAGACAGTGCACTTGCATAGGCACCGTCCTCCTCCCGCGTGGGAGTCCTCTGGGCCCTATCTAGAGCGTTATCACACAATGATGTTTGTGCTATGGAACCAGGTGCTCTTTGCCAGCCAGAGAGTAGTTCCGCAACAGCACAATTTGCTAGAGATCCTAGCAGCAGCAGCTCCTCAATAGCCATATTCGGTCGCAGAGTGTCCGTGAAGGATGTTGATCTGCAGGATCTCTATCGAACAGGCGCTAAGCTGGGTGAGGTAACTGAAACAAATGGCATTTGTGTTTGTTCTGGTGGCCTTTGTGTATGCTCTGTTCTGAGCTCCCCGCCGTGAAAATCTGCACTAATCCCATTGCCCCATCCTGGTCACCACAGTGCCTCCCGCAGCGCGCGGCCTCGAGGCCGCTGGTGTGGGAACGACTCCCGGGAAGAGCCCGTCCGCAGCCGCTGTGGGACACGGCTCAACATGGGACACGGCTCAGACCCCACATGGCTTTGGTGAACACAGCTCTCTCCTCGCGGTGGGGAGCGCCCGTGTTTTGTGCAGCGAGACGAGAGGGCTGTAGGGGCGAGCGGCGGTGGCGCGGGGCTGTCCCTCGCCTCAGGAGCGCCCCGCGCTGCGCTGCGCTGTGGGAATGGGCAGCTTGCTCTTCCTGGGGGGATTACCCAGGCCCGGGGGTGCCGCTCGATCCGCGTCCATCTGCACAGCCGCTTCATCCCTGAAAACAGGTTAATGCTCCGAAGAAAGGCTGCACTTATCCCCATTACATAATCACACTTTGGTGGGGGGGTGGGAAGTTTTAACGGCCATCTACCTTATTTTAGCATCAGCTCCTGTCAAAACTGCTCTGCTCATGACACTGTTTTTCCTCAGAAAGGTTCATTTTATGAATCCAGTCAAGGTTTCCATGCTCAGGAGCTGTGTGGCGCGGCCACAGCGCAGGGCGCGTGTGGGGAGGCTGCTCCCTGCTCGCGGTGGCACTCAGGCCTGGCCCCCACGGGCCTGGCCCCCACGAGCGATTCCACTCCCACCTCCTGTGATGCTTCTGTGTCACATCAATGGTCTCGTTGTGTCAAAACTGTGCACAAAAACTGTGGGGAGGCTGTGGGGGAACCAGCTGCTCCCCCAGCAGCTCCCCAGCTAGGAGTCGAGATCTGCCCCCACTCTCTCCTGCTCTCCTCCCTGTCTCTGGGGCGCTGGGCACGGGGGCATTGCTCTGGCGTTTGCAGCCAGACCACAGTGTTCCAAAGACTTCTGAGCTCCGTGGCTCAGAAGGCAAGGTTGGGACGTGCCACATGTTAATGCTTCCTGGGTGCAGTTAGCCCAGGGAGGTCAGCTCATGCGGTGTGCAGGCTCTCTGTCCCCATCCACACCTACCTAGACCGCGGGAACCTGGCTGAGGATGTTTACACACAGCCCCGGTGATGCCCTATAATTTACCATCTAGCGCTGAGTCAGAACACATTGGAGTGAAAAGATTTTCCTGCAAACACCTCTGTGTTTCTGTAGGAGTTTGACTCCGTATTTTGACAAATGCAGCAGCTGTTGCTGTCCAGTCTTGTGAACTTGCTCTCAGACCTTCCTTTCAACCTGCAGACCCTTACGTTTTCTTCCAGTGCTAGTACAGACTTCTGCATGGCAAATTAAAGGCTGCTGACCACAGGCTTGCTTTTCTTAGTTACCTTCTTGGACTTCTGACATGCAGCCTGTGACCTCCTGGGGCCCAAAGTTATGTTAGAGCCTGCGGTACTATACAGTAAGAGCAGCAAGGTCTTTCTCCATCAAAAATTTAGGACACTTGTAAAACGCAGCAGTTAAATTGGTTAGACTCATTCAGAAGAATATGTACTTCCTCAAAGTTTGCATTGCAAGCATGCTCTGAACTTTTCCCAGACTGAGATAAGAATTTTTGAAGGACAAACAAGCATACTTTCAAGCCTGTAAAGAAAACAACAGCAGACAGGAAAGAAAGAAGTGTGGGAAGTGATGTATTATTTTTAAATGGTTTAAGTGTGAACATGTTAAGAGGAGACTATCAGAAATACAGAAAGGGGTTCAGTTCCAAAATATCACTGTTTGCTTACTGAAATTCTCCCACATACTTCTATTCTTGGTTAAAATATAATCCAAACCATCAGGCAGAAGGTAGAGAGAGGTGTTTCTCCTGTTACTCTTGGGACATGTTGGGCTGCTGGCATAGGGACTCCTGATCTCCCTCCTTGGAAACATACTGTGCCCAAATTGGAGGGAGATTCTGATGGCACGAAGCTGGCGGTTTCGGTTTCAGCACAACCTCCAGGTACAGGTAACCCTGCCTTGGGGCAGGAGGCACAACCCTGTCTGCAGAGCTGCCTTCCAGGGCTGCACTTATACAATTAATTTAAACATGGCTGTACAAAGGTAGGAAAATATTTCTTTTCAGACATGTTAATGAACTCTGTTTTTTTGACCTTAGTCCTTTAAATAGCAGAACAGGAAATATGAGTAACTTACAACATCTGACAGAAAAGAAAAGTAGCTGCTTAGTTCTCTGTTGCTGTATTGAACAGTGAAGTGAGAATGTGCTGGGGCAAACCTGAGGAGCTGCTTGGTTTTGTGAGGCACCTGTTAATTGGTTGTTTCTCCCCTATTTGGAGATATTATTTGTCTTATGATAGAGCCAAAAAAATATCTGAAATAGCCAAATACCAGGAGCTGACCAAGAACTCTGACTAGCAACATTTTTTATCAAGCTATGAGAAACAATTTGACATGTAGAAATTGTTCACAACCATAGTCTGCATAAAGAAGTAATACACTCATGTTTTAGAAATTATTTCTTTTTCTTGAAAAGCAATCTTTTGCAAAAATAGAGTAACTGAGGATTGTAGCTTACCCTAGCAGCCACTGTGTGAAGCACTTCGCTAGCTGCTCTGGGGGCTGAGGCTGCTGGCAGCTGTGTCACCTTGTCTCCTGCACAGTTTGCAGAGCAGATAGATCCGCAATATCTTATTGGCTTAAACTGTTTTTGTAATGCAAATTCAGAAAGTTCTCTTTGCGGTTATGCAGGACAGATATATTTTATTACCCTTCAGAAACATGGGTAGGCTCTCTTTTTTACCACTATTCATTTCACAGTTTATTTGTTTCCAGCCTGTCTTACTGAAACTGAGCAAAGTAAATACCTAGCTTGGAAAAAAAGAAGAGGTGTTTCATACACATATGGGAAGATGAAAGCAAAAGACTACTTTTAAAATTCTTTCTAAAACATTTCTAGCTTTCAATCTTATCTTGAAGGCCTCAATAAGGTATTGAGAAAATTTGAAATCACTTTTGTAATACTTTGGGGAAGAGGGGTGAAATCAGAGCCATAATTCATACAAAAATCAATGCAGAGGATAGTACAATTTTGTGCTAAATCTTCTTTAGTTTAGCTGCTGAAAAGCATATATTGATCGAGTGGTGCCTTGCTGTGCTATAGGCTCCGTGTGTACTGATTTCCCAAGACATGCACAGAATTCAAAAGGGAATTGTCCATCATCTATTAATGAGTAACCAATTACACTGCAAAGAGTATTTTGAAGCCACTCATCTTTCAGTTGTAAACATGATGCCTCACTGACTCAAAGCAGGATAAACAGAACTCCGCAACAGCTTCTACCGCCAGATAGCTGGAATTGATGTGTGGCAGCTTTTTAACTTCATGCATCTCATATAAAAACTCTAATCCCCAAGTTAATCAGATATTACAGAGCATTATCAGAATTCAACAAAAGCTTAGATATCTTTAGAAGTAATAAGACTGAGAACAACTCTAATGCTAACTATGCTATTTTTAAAACTATACAGCCTCCTAGTTCAACATACAGAAGTCCAACTCTTCCTGCACGTGGTAGTAACTGTATCTGAGTGAGACCATAACACACTGTGGCAAGTATTTTTATTTGGATAATGCCTCAGGTTACAATATCTTCCTAAAATCTTCTCACCCTGCTTATATTGCTGTAAATGGTCTTTGTAGGCAGGAAGGAGCAGCTGCCATAGGCAGCAGTCGGATCAGTCTACTCTGCTGTAGCAATTTATATACTTTTTCTTAACAGCATCCTGAGCAGCCTGCTCTGCCTGGATAACAAGTTTGATACTAAATTCAATCTTCCTGTCGGTGGTAGCTGCTTCCCGCTTCCTGCTGGGGCTGTTTACATCAGTGTAATCAGGACACGGGCTTCAGGGCGCAGGCAGATTGCTGACTATTCCAAAGCTTCCTTGCATTAACTAAAAGTGTGTTTGCAGTATTTAATTTCTATCAGAAATATTGCATTATCATGCAGTGAGGTCAAACTGCTTGATTTTAGATAGAGACCGAGTAATTCTATGGATACTTCACAAATCTTCCCATACCTTTCAAAGCTAGTTAACATTTTTTCCCCTCTGTAGACAAACATATTTTTCGATATATTTATGGTATCTGGAACAAGAGTATTATGCATTTGTTTGATCTGTATGAAAATGTTTCTGTCTTCTCTACTAATGAACTCTGGAGTTCATTAGTATAAACTCCAAGACTGTAAGGGTTACAGTTGCACTAAACTCAAGAAATACTTCAAGATCATCCATCACTCACCCTTTTTTTTCTGGGCTAGAGCTCTAGAATTACAGTTCTCTTGGAAGACTTCTAGAAAGGACATCTCCTGTATAAAGTGCTGCCCTTGCTTTTGGCCAATTCTTGTATTTCTCCTTACAGCACACTATTTTTTCTGCTTGTACTGAGGTGTATCTGTTCCGATTTAAAAGTACAAAAATTCAGTGGCTTATTTCCTGCCTGACAAAATGTTTCCAAAGCGCTTTTCCACATGCAGCTTTTCAGAGCATGCTACTCAGTCTTGTTTGTTACTATTATCATATCTGATACTAACTTTTTATTCAACTATTTCTCCTGTCAGAAAGAAGGTAACAAGTCAAAAGAGGAGATGAGGAAATATTATAGGTATCAGTTCACCAATACTCTTAACTAACTAAGTTAAATTCAGTGATAGTTTCTTTTCTATCAGGGAAATACGCAATATCTAATTTTACGGTTTAGATTTGTGTTCCTGCTTAAAGGCACTTTTAATCCTCATTGCTCTGGATATTAAGACTACATTCATGACTACAGAAAAAGACAATCTCATGGAGTTAATATTTACTTACATTCATTATAACTCTGCTTTATACCTTCATACGTCACAGAACCACAGACTGGTTGAGGTTGGAAGGGAGCTCTAGAGATCATCTAGTCCAACCCTCCTGCTCCAGCAGGGACACCTAGAGCACGGGGCACAGGGTGGCATCCAGGCGGGTTTGAAGATCTCCAGAGAGGGAGACTCCACAACCTCTCTGGGCAGCCTGTTCCAGGGCTCTGTCACCCTCACAGGAAAGAAGTTCTTCCTCACATGGAGATGGAACTTCCTGTGTTTCAACTTGTACCCATTACCCCTTGTCCTGTCACTGGCCACCACTGGAAGAGTTTGGCCCCATCCTCTTTACCTTCTCCCCTCAGCTCTTTATACATATTGATCAGAATCCCTCTCAATCTTCTCTTAACGGATTACCGAAGGGTTCGAGCAGCATGCGCGGCCTGTGGGTGTTGACAGGAAGGTGGGTGCTTGTGAACATGCCGTGGATGTAGCCCTTCGAAGCTCAGCTCCTCCCTACAAGCTTCGCCTTGTGCGGGGCAGGATACAGCTCCCTGTGAGCTCCTCCCTGCCGTTATTCTGCCTGCCGTAAGGCAACATTGCTGGTCTTCTAAATTGCTTCCCTGTAAAGATAGAAACAATTTTGGAGGCATTCCTAAATCGAGGTCTTTTACTCACTTCTTAAGATCTGGAGACACCGTTCGTTGCTCGCCCGCCGCGCAGAGCCCCGGCAGAGCGGCCACGGCCGCCCGCTCCGCGGTGCCGCGCTGCCCCCTACAGACCGCAGCGCCTCACGAGCCCGCGGCCTCTCGCGGGCCCGCGGCGCTCGCTGCCCGCACGCAGGAATAGGGGCCCTCAGTGTGAGCTACAAACACCCGTGGGACCTGCCTTCTCATAGCGAGCCGTAAAAGCTGTAAGAAAGATAAATACACAGAACTTGTGAGTTAGTGGGGGTTTGCTGTGTGTTCTCAGCAAGTGCAGAAGTAGTAATGGCTTGAATAGTAAACACATCTGCAGTTCCAGGGCAAAGGGGAATACTTTGAACTATGACTCCAATAGGTATCACGCAGCATTTCTGCATGATCTGTCCCGACTCTAGTATATAGTGCTCAATGCTCTCAACTCAACTTCTTCCTGACACTAAGAAGAGTTTTCTAAGGAAAGATCTAGCACAAAGGAAATACTCTGATTCCTTCATTGATCTCTCACTTTTAACCAGCAAGTGTGAAGCGTGTGATAACTTGTTTTGGTGGAGGTACATGGTGTCATAATCTTGCTCTGCAAGAGGTTTAGCACATGCCTGCTCCCACAGCTGGCTCCACCTTTTATCCCAGGAAAAGGTCCAAGAACAGGATTGTCATTTGAGGAGATCATTTCAAATTATCTTGTGCAGAAATGTCATCCTCTTGCTTTTAATAAAACTGTATGGAAAGAAGAAATGTGACCCATGCCAATAAATGCTAATTCACTTTTTATGAGCTCTAATTTAACACGGTATCTATTACCTGACAAGTATTTGCGACATCCACACTGACTCGGGAAAACAACCAAGTATTTACTGTTTCTTATGAGTAGACAACTGTAATGTTTTTGTTTTGAAGGCATTTCATAACCCTTCCACCAGAGAAAACATGTTCCTAAATATTTTTTATAATAAAGCTTTCCTTGCATGGGAACAATACAGCAGGGTCTTGGTTTAGAGGACACACAATTCAGATTTCTACTACATTCTTGGAAGTGCATGTATTAAGTCCCAGGCATGTGTGATCCTCACAGCTGAGCACACCCGGTGCTCCTGTAGCTCCAACCCCCACGGGCCTGTCTTCAGTCACTGGTGTCACACAACACTGGCTGGACCCTGGGTGAAAGGAGACGACAAGGAAGCAACATTTGCCTGGGCAGCTCCCAGCATAGTCCCTCTGCTGTGGTGTGGCAAGCACATGCACTGGTTGTGTGACCCAAGGACTCACATGTCAGGAAAGAGGAGAAGTGAGCAGCCTTTCAGTGCCTGGCATTTTCAAGAATACCTTCATTACAAAACTGAAAAGGGTGTTCAGAAAAGAAGATCTTTATTCAGTTTTACACAATACAGAGCTTGCAATATGTAATGCTATTGTGCTTCTGTACAGCTGGTCAATATCCTTAATAATTAAGTCTCCTTGAGCTCTGTCACATTCTGAGTTGGACATAATTTTGCAGAAAAAGCAAGTAAGATATTTAGAACGGCACATTAAAATTTGATAAAGAAAAGCTATTAAAGTGTATTGCTATTCTAATGCACATTAGAATTTGATTCCTATCCAGCGGTACTGCAGGAAGACAGCTTTAGAAGACAAGATGTTGGTGTGATGTTAAATTGCTGCTTCCATTCCCAGGAGAATGTTTTGGTGGAGGCTCATTTGGTCAAATGTCCTTGTTTCTGTGTGGGTTGCTGAGGGATCTGCTAGGTAGTAAGGGTGCAGATGATAGAAAAATTTCAACAAATCACTGAAGCAAAATGGAGGTCTTACATTTTCATCATGCCCATTCCACAGGCACAGTAAAAAAAATGGAAGAAAAAAAAGGTCACATTTATACTTAGCAAAAGGGTTCTGCAGTGCTTCGGTTTGACAACAGCTGAATTTCTTACACAAAATTCTCTATATAATGCCTGCTATCTCAGTTAACTGACAAAGAAGTATCACTTACAGACTAGGCTACACATTGAAATCCATGTGCAATCTTGTAATATTGTCATCAACTAAACGTTCAAGCTCCAGGTTTAGCTTTCTTAACATTCCTTCTATGTGAGGACTTTGCAGTGGTTTGTAATGTATTAACACTGAAAAAAACAGGTAAGGAAAGCTAATCCTTAATACAAGTCCTCATTCTCAGAGAATCATTACTTTTAATGACATACTAACTATTCTCAGATCTAGAAATATATTAAATTTTGTACCGAAAGACAATGCAGTAAGTAGGATTTCTCAGCCTCTCTAGCTTCACTTAGATAAGGAGCTATCACATTTTGATCAAGGTCAGAAACAAGTTAACAGTTCTTGGATAAACATGATGATTTCAGGGAAATGCTCGGGGTCCACACACATCTACAAAAGAGACCATCTTCTTGATTGTCAGTAGCCTTAAGAGTGCTAACGATATCAACACAGGGTACCAACCTGCAACCAGAACCAACACGGCTTCTGCACTTCTCTAGACCAACAGAAGACGGAGGACAAGCTGACCTCTGAGAACTGCTGACTGATGCTATCAGTAGGGATTTGCGTTGATACCTTCTACTTCTTCCCTCTCAGACCTTTTGTCCCAGTTTCTCCCTAGCCCCCACTTTCCATGGTTTCAAACTTTCTGTCTTCTTGTCATCAAATCACCACAACAGATGTCTTGACCTTTTGTTTCCACGTTTCCTTCACACACTTGGCAGTGTAAATGATTCCACAGGGGGATAACTGTTCCTGTCTGATGAAAACAGAGTACAGGGGAAATGCTCCTTTGCCAAGTGACATGGCATCTGCCAAATTCATAAGAATTGGTGTTACGAACTGAGATGGGTTTTGGATTTTCCCTTCTTCCTGCTCACAAGTTGCAAGCCTAACTTGTTCCCTGCACTGTGGCACAAGTTCCAGTGAAAATCCAGGCCAAAACTGCACCCCATGGACTGCTTGGTCATCACAGTCATCAATGACTTTGGAAGAGGTGAGTCAAAGCTACTACTGAAATTTTTCTTCAAGGTGAAGAATGGAAAAATTGGTGTCTTCTGCAATGCTTGTTATTAAATTACGTACTACTGTTGGGTTCTTCTCTTACTATCAGCTCTGAAGTTCTCTGGGAATGAAAATCACTCAGCTACCTAAAGAAATTGCTTAGAATCCACATTTAGGTATCTCTTCATAAAGGACAGAAAGCAAGTCGACCTAGTCCAGTAGTGGACTGTGCACTAATCAGCTGATCTCCCACACCTCAGTATTAGATTCTAACAGTTGGAACTTCAGCCTGAAACACCAACTGTCCTGGAAATAATTTACACTAAATGTGTCTATGCCATTATGCCCAGGGAATCTAAAGTTCCTCTTCAAAGCAAGCCACAGGATTTCAGGCACATCCCTATGAATGTGCACTTGGAACGCGTGCAGGTGCTGCCAGGCCCTTGCAAGCTGCAGGTCCTCCACAGGCTCCGCACCAGCACGCACCCAAGGCCAGAGGGCCGGGATGCAGAACATAAGGATGTCCCCTCCGGCCAGCACCAGGCCCTGCTCTCGCAGGGGGGTACAGACAAGGCTGATGATTCCCTAGATAACTTCCATAAGGAAGACCTTGTAATTGCCTTGGAAAAACTCAGAAAAAGAACTGACCATGTACAGAGTAGGGCAGTGAGGAAAACTTCATGAAAACATAAATGTGTCTGTGTAATTCAAATTGCAAAAAGCAAGCAATTTTGAATTTATCCACACAGCATCACATATTGCACAGCAAAAGAATACTAACAGATTTCTCATTCCTTTTTTTTTTTTTTCCTCAAGTTACATCTTGTTTTGAAGTGTTCTCACTGTTTCTCTTTGGAACATGGGACATTTTTTAACTGGTAACCCTTTCCTTTCCCCTGAAAAAAAACAAAACCAATTCCCGTCTTTATAAGTAAGGAGTGAAAAGGAAGAAGGTTATAAAATACAGTAACATTAACTGTAACCAAAACCACTCACCAAGTAACACGATATTATGATGTTACTGGGGAGACGTATGTGTTGAAATGGGACAGATATCCTTTCTGAATATGTAGTATTTTGAATTGAAACTATGTAAACTGAAAAAAATCGCAATATGAAAGTCAGTAGGGATATGTATTTCTCACTCTTAAATTCCATTTTTTTTTCTTGAAAATATTGGTGGAACAGAACCAAATAGTCTTCATAATAGTTTATAAACTGTACAGTATTGTTGAGTAACCTCTCACCTCTTGCAGTGAAGGCTGAAGACAAGCCCAAGAAATTCCCTGTGATAAAGGACCAAGGAACCTCAACACAAAGTCCTTGCTCAGCAGAAAAAGTTCTGAAGAAAGAAAACACATGAAGAGGAGTAGGAACTAGGAAGGAAATTTCCAACACCTGCAGATCTTGGCTACTGGTGGGCGATAAAAAGTAAAGTTTTGAGGGTGCCAAAAACTTTGTGCTGAGAGCTGATTTTACAGTACTGTTTTTGGAGATCTATGACTGTTGTCAGTTATGGGAAAAGTGGAACAGTAATATTAATTTCCATATAGAAAATCATATACTTGTGTTATGGCTACATCTCAGTCCATCATTTTCTGAGTCCCAGATTTTGCAGGTGTGGGAAATGAGGCTCTTTGCTGGATATGAGGAACACAGCCAAGGCGTTGATATTCTGCACTTCTTTGCCCTGTACCTAAGTTGCTTAATTTCCTCTTGCTTTCCTCAGCATAACTGAAAATGCACTTTAAGTTGTTTTAGTCTCCAAAAAGCCTCCAAATTGTCTGTTACTTCTAACAATTTGATTCTTCATATGGTTTGCAAGACAGCTGAAGTGAAAAAAAACCTTTCAGTTTGAACTTTGGGTGTTATGATCTATTTCTAGATATAAGTATACTTATATAAGCATATAAGTTCCCATCCATTTTTCCACAGAGAAAACTCCGTGGGAAACAAATTGAGCTTGTGACCTGCTTTTGCATGAAAGTAGCTCTATCACACAAGAGGACTTCATTCTGCATGTTTACCACAAACCCATCGAAGCTGCTGCTCTGTCTGGAGGTCAGTTAACTCATCCACGGCTCTCCAGCTGCACTGACAAGCGTAGGCCCGGGAGCCTTTCTTCCTTACCATCTTCGCCCTTAGCTTATTGAGGTCAGGCATGTTATTCCTGTCAATCAAGGGAGTCAGTGTAAGATTAGGCAGTTTTTTAAAGTAAAATGACTCATGAGGCCATTTCAAAGCAGAAAAGCTCATAGGCACATTTTTGAGGGCCACTGTCACCCATAAATTAACAGATATGTGTAAATTTGATTTTTGAACAGAGTCCTTTTCTGAGAGAAGGTTTCAGTGTATAGTTGCTGTCTTTTCAGATCAACTGAAGCTTAATGTTTTTGTAAACAAAATCCTCTGTCAGCTTTGGAGATCCTGCTTCAGGCTCCAAAGAAAGAGTTTATTATCTCACAGCAAAGCCCTCTACTGCATTGGATTTTCTATATTTCAGTATCTCAGGGGCAGAATAATTTGGACTTTGATTAAATGAAAGAATCATTTTTATTTAATCTTTCTAACTATCAAACTCATTCTAGGAGACTGGTGCAGAGTTGCATTTTTAATCCTGTTTTCAATCACAAGTAGTTTATTCATTAAAAAAAAACAACCAAACAAACAAAAAAAACCCCAAAAATAGGGAAAATGCAAGGTAAACCCAGCATGTAGAGGAAAAAAAAAGGAAGAAAAGGAAATAGAGATGATTTATTCGTTAGTGTTTACACCAGCTGTAACACCCTCTGGTGGCCAAACACATGCTCAAAACACATTAATTACCGAGATCAGTGTTCTGGAACATACAGAGACTTTATATAAACAAGAGAAATTCACATTTTATGTATGTATTAGGAGAATGCCTACCACACTACATTTCACCATAGTCTTGCAATTTTAGAGAAACTGTAAATAAAAACTCTTTAATTTCAAGACATCCAAAAAATGGTAAAAGCAGCACAATAAAACAAGAAAACAAAATTTCACTTCTCCAGTTAAGAGGACTTTACTTTAAAAAGAAGTAAGGACTTTACTTTAAAAAGAAGTAAGAAATGAAACTCCGTGAGTTTCAATGAGCATGTTATACAGATGGCATTATGCTTGATACCAGAAACAAAAGGGAAAACTGATTTAAAAACAACTCTAGTGTGTATGATAGAATATGCCAGACAAATACCCTGGCATAAAACAGCCCATTTACACAGGGCATCTGTTTATTTCAGCAGTAAAGCTGCAGTTTGAGCCATAAAACCTGGATTATTTTTAAAAGCAGAGACATATATTTAGTAGGGAGAGTGGTAGAGGCAAGAGGGGGAAACACGAGAGAGATGATTATGGGTGGTGCTGCACCCCTCTCCCCGCATCACACAGGCTGCCCACATGCTCCCAGCTAGATAACACGGCATGCTCAGGACTGCTCAGCTTTCCTCTTCAGGTCAGGCCCTGAGGCACAGTAACCCAGTAACCCAGTACTGGTACTAAATCCACCTGTAGCATACCTGAAAAAAAGGTAATCGCAGGACTGATCCCACTTGTAGTCATTGTAAAGTGACACACGGAAGTCACAAGCAGTACAGCGCAGCTGGTCACATGTTCTGTCAAAGAAAAGGGAACAAAATTCCCAAGAAATTATTATATGCAGAGAAACTACACAAGAAGAACATTAGAAAGGACAGCAGACAGTGCAGAAAGTATTTACCCAGGAATGCCAGAAGAAAGGCTAGCCTGTAATCTTAAATTTGTACATCTCTGGCACACGTATGGTATGTATTTTAGTTATATGATCATGTATCATTTTCCTTACCTCACTGAATGTATTAAATAAATTAATTTCTCTTGATATATTGTCTTTTATCCTTCTCACTTATATGGTACCTCAACACATCCAACTGTGCATCAAGTACATAATGACTTACTACAACAAAATGCTAGATGAAAAGGATAAAATGTTCCATAAGATGTTGGAGGGGCATCTTTAAAGCACTTCTCCCACTGAGCTCAGTTGCAGAGCACTCTGCTTATCTTCAGGTCAAGCTCCTGGAAAACGTGGCCCCCTGACTTGAGTGACACACTCAGCATCCTATAGAAAGCCGAGGAGAGGCAGGAAAAACACAGTAATTAACTAAAAGATACCCTTTATTTTTGCAGTCTATTTTATCGTTTCTACACATCTTTCAACTCCTCACATAAACAAGGCAAAGATTTGTTGATCAAGAACAGGGACCTGTAAAGAACTGGCTGACTATAATTGCAGTTATGGGTGGCCACAGGTTGAAATGAGTACCTAGCTGCCATGTCAAATTCAGACTCAGAATACATGCTTTACCATGACAGAAACACAGCTGTGATAAAAAATGGTAAAGCAAGCAGAACATTTTTTTTCATTTTGAAACGAAAAATGAACCTACCTTTTTGAAATATTTGTTCCTATGCCACATGGTGAAGAGCTTCCACCCAAATACACTGGACAGCACCTACATTGATTTCATAGAAAAATATTAAACTGCAGTAAAACATTTTGAGAAAGTGGCATAATACTAAAGTAGACTGTTATGTGTCATACTGCTTCAAGATGTGTGCCTTTCCAAGAAATGTTTTTCTTCCTGTAGTTTTCAGGCATGGTATTCCTAAAGCAATAGCTTATTGACCACAGGTAAAGCATTCAAATGTTACAAACTAGAATTTTAAAATGTCCGTTACTGAGGCACTCAAAGAAAAACTCTGTGAGAGCCAATCGCTATATCCAATATACATAAGACAACATACTGCAGCTTTTGATAACTGTGTGCATCCATAAGGTAAAGGAAGCTGTGCTTCAATAATTATTTTAATTGTATATAATCTTGGCCACATGAGAACATACTATTAATTCTTCAGAATTAACTTCGTATATTTTACTTGTGCTTTCTCAAAAAACAATAAAACAAACAAACAAATAAAGTTCTTCTCTAAATATTTACTTTCTTATTTAATTTCAACATAATTTAAATAGTAGTAATATCTATTTAACTGATGACATGCTATAATTGTGTTCTACTGATTAAATAACTTTCCACTTACCGTTTCCCATAGACCTGCGTAACAAGACTATCGCTGTGAGGTGCAGCACCTGCAGGGTTAGACTTGGATTTCTATTCAAAAACAAAGCAAAACAACAGAGTCAAAGAGAAAAAGGAACCATTATAACACAATAACAATATTCTGTTTTACTTAATAAGCAAAAGAGAAAACGCCAGTAACAGAAGAAGAGGGCTGAGAAAAGGGGAATTTTCTTGCTTGGTTTTCTGTAAGACTCTTTGAGACAAAATCTGCTGAAATAACAGCTGGAGAGGGAAGCCAGCTGACAGCAGGTTTGGCCCAGGCAGCTCTTTCCTCAGATGCAATCTCCCCTTTAGAGTGTTTTCTCGAAAGGAAGAGAGCAGGCTTCTTTTCCAAACAATCTACTTGGTAAACGGAAGGAGATAACAAGAGGAAGGAGAATAAATAAATATGAACTAAAATGCAAAACTTAAACAAATGTCTTTTATATCTTTCTGGTTCTAACAATTAAACAAACAAAAACAACAAAAACAAACAAACAACCCCTCCCCCCCAAAAAAAACAAAACAAAACAAAACAAAAAACAAAAAAAACCCCTACTACTCCTAAATACATAAGTTGAGNAAAAAAAAAAAAAAAAAACTACTACTCTTAAATACATAAGTTGATAATGGAACCATAGAATCATAAAGATTGGAAAAGACCTTCAAGATCACTGAGTAAATGAGTGGCTGGAAAACTGCAGCCCTTGACAGAAAAGGCCCTGCGTGTCATAGTGGACCTGAACACCCTGCACTAGTTGATTCTGCTCTGAGAAAGGGGATTGTATCAGATAGTTTAATGAAGTTCTTCCAGCCTCAACTGTTATGTTGTGGTTCCAAGTGCTTATCTCAGGAAAAGTACATCCTTTATTTCAAAACAAAATACTAACTCAGACTGCCCCGATATATGATCTCATACTCTTCTTTGAACTAGCACTTCCTTTAGTTGCCTATCACTGCCTTGGAAGACTGTATCTTTATGTCTCTCCATCTCCTCACTCTGTAGGGATTACTGCAGTTTCCTTCCTGCTTGACTATTCTTCAAGTTTACCCTACAGACAATTTTAATTCAATTTTTGCTTGAAAACAGTTTTAGTTTATGGTGTTATTCTCTTCTTCTTTGAAGCTCATCCCTTCTGCATTACTCTGGACTTCCACTCACCTGAGATGTTTTGGGGAAACTATTGTCATTACAGATTTCATCAAAAATGTCATCTATATTTTCTTCACTGCTGCCAGCACTCATTAATAGCTTAGCTGATCTGAAAAAAAAACAAAAAAGTCTTTGTTTTGTAAAATGACCAATCACTTCATTACAGCTTTTCCTCCTTTTATATTTCAGTAGTACCCATGTAAGGCCCATGTACCCATGGATCAGATCTAGACTGCAGGATAACTCCTTCCAGGCCAGGTAAACTGGCCCATCATCATTTTTTTGCCATTTTTTCTTTATTTTCAATCATTTGTATGCTGAATAAAAATGGGATAACTGAGGGAGAAATTGGACAGCCAGTTTCAGTAGCAGGAATACTGAAAAATCAGTGGGAGATTTCTAGACATGCTACAGAACTTACAATATAATTTAGGACATACTATTTCGTGCAATTGATTCCTAACTTTTTCAAACTAGTTCAAATATGAACATCTCTAGAACAGTGAAATAATGCTTCAAATCAGACATTAAAATTGGTAAGACTTTACACCTTGCTCATCCCACCTAATATGTTCATACAAAAGCCACTGTTCCTAGTGTCCAGCAGTTTTGGATGGAATCGTGGTCAGAAAAAAATAACTAGTGCAACTTATTCTTGAAAATGATGAACCTGACCACTAAATTCTGTGTTTCCAGCCTGGTGATGCCCAGAATTTCTAGTAAAACAAAACAAACAAACAAAACAAACAAACCCAAACACTTTCAATTTATTATTTTGAGTACAGCATCAGTGATTGATTTTATTTCATAATCCAGAAAACCATAGAACCTTTGTTAATAGTCTTATTTGCACAGGGAAAGGCTATTCACGCATAGCAGTATTGGACTAATTACACATTAGTCCTTATAAACTAAAAGCACGGGACTGGATATATCTGGAAAGTTCATCTTTCTTGGCCTATTTGATCTAAGATGTTAATGTTGCTTGGAAATGTGTGGTGCTTTCTCACCATATACAGAGTGCCACTTAATATAGATGCTGTCCCATCTATCCTGTTTCAAAAAGATGACTCAGTGAGCGTGCTGATGGATTTAAGAATCTGAAATGACAAGGGGAACACAGAGTATTTGATTATACTCTCAGATAACACTGAGAGTATTATCAAATATGAAATTCTCTCCGCCAGAGCAGACCTGACTGAGGAAGAAGTGCAGATCGAACTCCACAGAAGCCTGAAAAGATGAGAAGATAGTAATAAGCATTTTGCCGAGTGAGTCTGCAGTCAAGAAAGCCAACAAAGGTCAAAGCCAGGCTGCAATGCACTGGCTGAAAGAAGCTACTTCAAAGGTGATGCCTTTTTAAAATTTATAGGATCAGATAGTGAAAAGCATGTATGCTCTTCCACATGTGAATAAAAGCCGAGCCAAAACCAAGTGGAATACGGTCCATTCTTACAACCAACATCTTTCGGAAAACAGGTTTAAAATGGATGCTTGCAATTTACTTCTCCTTAGCCTGGTGCACGGGTCACAGAGCTGTGGAGGACACATGACCTGCGCTCCGTTATTCAGACTGTGATACGATACAACAGCAAAGGTTGTGATAAAAATGAAAACAATGCTGAGATGATAAGATAGCTACGTCAGAAGTGTTTTTAATTTGAAAATTCAGTCCAATTAACTGACAACTGATGGGCAGGCAAATCATAGCAGTGTCTCTCAAATTCTCATGATGAAAATACTTTCATGCAATAATTCTGCAACACTGCAATCCCAGGATAGGTGCATTTTGACAACTGGGAAAGTACTGAAGGAAAAGGAAGTACCACCTTCAAACGTGTGAAGCAACTGGTAGTTCCATGGATCTACCATAAAGGATTTATTGGCCAAAATCCTGCAACGGCAGTAATTTTATAAAAGCTAGATTGACAGAAAGTTGTCTGATTATGTATCAACAATGCCTTAGCACAACCTACAATTTCTGCAAAGAAATTTCTGCCAAGCTGCACAAATTTAGAGAAATCAGTGCACTTTGCACTCAAGTGACGCCTTGTCACTCGAGTCTGCCATTTACTAATTCTTCGTCAAAGAAAGGGAGGCCTCTGGTACCACTGCATCAACATGTCACGAACAAATCTATTTCTGAGAAAGAATAGTGGAATATTTTATATATATTGTAATCACAGAGCCATGAGGAAGCCTAGCAAGGCGAGTGGATGCAGTGGACTCGTTGGCTTTGTGTTGACCACGCGTCTCCAAGATCCCTGACTGCCCCGCAGCACCTGGGGGTCGGTGATGGGCAGATGACGTTGGAGGTGTCTGGGTGACCCCTCTGGATGGGCTGCAACACCCACAGACCCCCAAACTGGGCTGTGAGGCACTTGTGGCTGTCAGAAGGGGAAGCTGAGGACATTTAGCTGCGGCTGCCCGCAGGCAGTGTGGGAGAAGGTTCACAAGCGACCCTGGACTGGCCAAAACCGTGCTCAGACTGCAGCAGCCTCTTCGCAAGTTATGAAATTTGAATTGATGCAGAAGAGTGTGAAGAGAACAAAATATGTCCTTACTGTTGCGGGTGCATTTAACAGAGTTCCCCAAAGTATCAACAGAACAAAACTTTTGGTAATACAGCGCTGAAGAAGCCTCGCCTGTGTAAAACAGAAGATTTACACATATAGTTACACAGCGCAAGCTCAGTTATACAGGAAAGTGGCACCCGAATCTGAGTGACAAGTAAAAGAGTACAGCTTTTATCACGTTTATTTTGAGGTTCAGACTCTCTTAAGAGACAAATTCTTTGTCCTAACCGTCCTCCTCCTCCTCCCGCGCCCTGCGCCCCCGCCCCCCGAAAGGCACCGCAGCGGCCGCCCGCCCGCCCACCTGGCCTTGGCCTTCGCCGCCCCCTGCGGCCGCTCCTGCCGCTCCTCGCCGGCCGCGCGCGCGGGCAGGCGGCAGAGCCGCCGCTCCACCTCGTCCAGCAGCCGCTCCAGCTCGTCCGCCATTTTGTCGCCGCCCGTTGCCACGGCGGCCGCGGAGACTCCGCCTCGCGCGCGGGAGGGGAGCGCGCGGCGGCGGCGGCGGGGGGAAGGGGGGTCCCGGGAGCGCCCCCGAGCAATAAAAACAGGCCGTGGAGCGCAGCGGCCCCGGCCGTAGTCGGCAGGATTCGAACCTGCGCGGGGAGACCCCAATGGATTTCTAGTCCATCGCCTTAACCACTCGGCCACGACTACGCATAAGGCGGCTGCGCGCGCCGCCGCACTAGGGCAACGCGCGCGCGCGCCCGCCGCTCCGAGCCGAGGCGCGAGCTCAGAGGGTGCCGCGCTCTGATACCGCTCTGAGGGGCTTGGTGCGACATTGGGACGCTGGACTGTGTCAAAGATAGGAAATAGACTTTATGCTTTATGTATTTTTTAATGTTGCTTAGTATTTTGTGTAGTGGTGTCTATGTAAAGCAAAAAGAAACCACGTCGTTACATCTTGCTGCTGTTGCGAGGAAATGGTCCCGCTCTGGTGGGTCCCCGGGAGAAGCCCGCCCGTTGCTTAGGCCAAAACACTTGTTGAGAAAAGGGACCTGGCCCCATTAAGAACAGGGACGTCCCCGAGTGCTGAGCTCATGTGTCAAGGCTCAGGGTGACCTGTTGGCAAGGACAGGGCGACAAAGCAGCCCCCGCACCCCCACATTTAATTCAGTATTTTTGAGGTAATTTCTGTAACGGCAGAACTTTGCCTCTTGCCTTGTTCATAAATCCAGGCGTCCCTAGCGAGTGCCAGTCACCGGTCTCCCAACATGTGCTCTGGCCTCCTCTGTCTTTAAAGACAAGTGGAAGGTCAAATGTTCCGAGGTGGGCGCGCAGCCAAGCTTGTCAATGCTGACGCTTTAAGAAAAATGCTGGAGGTGAATGCTGTAGATTATTATGTTTGATTGGAAACTCAAGGAAACAATTTAGAAAGAGAAAGGTCCTGTTAAGTAAAATAAAACATTGCCATCTCCTGCAGTCAGCTGACAGGGAGCTCAGTGCTCGCCCCCTTGCCAAGACCGTTCAGAACTTGTCAGTCGGTGATGAAGTGGGGGCTGCAGTCCTTAACAGCTCCCAGCAAAGCCTCTCGGTTACAAGGTGTTTTACAATCCTCCTGGCATTCCCAGTAATGAGTTGCAAGCCCTGTTTGAATCCCTCATACTCGAGGCTTTATTTCATCGTTCTTTTTTCCTCCCCGCTCATCTCAGGGCTCTTTTAATACCACAGCCCGTATAAAGACAGTGCTGCTGGGAGATGTGTTGGGCAAAGCTCCTGTGAGCCTTCCCTGAGTTGATGTGATGGAAGAAATCAAATAGTGTTGATGCTGCTCCAGCTCTTTTAAGTGGTCCCTTGGTTAGGACTCGGTGTCATGTAGGTAAATTCAATCCAGAAGAAGTGGATTTTTTGGTGGAATTTTTACATTCATCTCTTGCAGCTGTGGAGAGTTTAGACTAATCACAATTCTCCCCGGTATGCTATCATCTCTGTAATTTGAAAAAGGATGAGGAGCCCACAGGCTTGGAAAATCTTGAAGAAACTCTTGTCCTGAAATACATCATCACATGTGGAAAAGACCACTTGCTGCATCATCTTAAAGGAGCTTAAGAATGCCGAAATCAAGTATCATTCTGGCATTTTTTCAAACGGCCTTAGAAATCTGAGTACATTCTGTTTGGACTGCAAAACAGCTTCTTTCCCTTTCCATCAATCCTGTAGCTGTCAATGTGTCTGCTGTAAGGTGCCAAAAATGTATGGAGTGTCTATGGGATAATGGTGCGAAAGTCAGGGGTGCCTCAAGGCCTTCTCCCATGAACCCACTGCAGCATTGCTCAGTTGGAATGCATTTTAAACCAAAAAAGGAAAAAAAAAAGGAAAAAAAATACCCGACCTTTAAAATTCCCTAAACCGAAGAGATTGTTTTGTGCAGATTACTGCCTGCTGTTTAGATCCTTGTTGTTCAAAACTTCTGAAAGGCCTGATGCAATCAAAGACACTTACTGGGTCAAATTAATTCCAGATCAGTCCCTGGAATCATATTGAGGTAAATCTGACATATTCAGCCTTCAGCTAAGCCATGACCAGGAAAAAAGGAGTACAGGAGAGAAGAGCTGAGGTTGTACCCTGAATTTTGTCCTCTCTTAGGAGGTAAGTGAATTCACTTATGCAAATCATGGATCTCACTGCCTAATGGGTCTTGTATTGACACAAGTACAAACATCACTGACTGGTGAGTGTTGGAACAAGTGTCGATCTTGAGTACCAAATGACCATTTTATATGGTGATGGATTTATATTTTTGGTAACTTTCCCAGTGTATCCACGTGAACAGATAATACACAACTGGAACACTATCCTGGGTGGAAGCCATCGTGTACTATAATCCTCAAGCCACTGCAAGCCTTCTCAGCAGTGGTGATAAAACTGGATTTTTCTGCAACCGATGAGTATAAAATAACTCATTAGGGCAAGATGTTAATTTGGCTTCCCCTTTTTACCCTGGGAAGCCAAGAGAGTCCTGACTGAGGTCAACCAGAGCTTCCCTCAACATTCTTCTCTGCCTGATTAGCTGTCCTGGGAGTGCTCCTATCCCAGAGGCCAGCAGAGCTGGGAAATACTACAGCCATCCTTTCCTCAGCTAGGAGGGGAATGAAGGCTACCACTATTTCGGTGTGCTGGCAGCATGGTGCAGTCCTTTCTGTGTTCCCATCTCCTGCCTAAAGAGCCGGGATGGAGGCAGGAGCAAAGTGGCTGCCTCTTACCAAGGGGTAGAGCTGCCTCCAGCAAGTGTAAATGGATCGAGCTTCATTTCAGAACCAATTCAGCTTCTTGCTCCCAGTGCAGGATATTGCTCTAATCCTGTTCCTGGTTGCGCTCCAGGATATGATTCTGACCAACACTGTGCTAATTTTCCAGTAGTGGTACCGCACATCAACATCAGTAAATTCACCCCAAATGTAGAATCTTGGCCATAATTTTACCACCAGCAGCATTTCTGGGGATGAAGTTATCCTCTGTAAAGATATCACACTGGGAGGCGTGGAATTAATGCTTGGCAGCAAAAGTAGCAGCGTGTGCAGTATTCCTCATGTAGTGCTCTTCATTTGTGGTGCCGAGAGACAGCCCTGGAGCAGAGGACAGTTTAAGCTGGAGGCCCATCCTGTCTTGGGCTTCACTCCTGATTCTTCCACCAAAGGTGCTGGCTCAGAGGATGGGTTTTCAGTGTGGGTCTCAGGCACAGCTGCCTTGTCCAAAGAGGACCAGCCTGGCCTCAGGACTACAGCAACCTTCAGTCACTTCCAACCTTCCCTTGAATGAATCCTTTCAGGCCTAAGTTATCTTGAATACCCATGACCTGCTCCTTGGGCTCACTAGTTTTCTGGCATGTGATGATGTTAATGAAAGAAAACAACACAAGTAAGAGTTCAAAGGGAAAATCTGAGTCCTGGCTGTAAGCTGTGAACGTGCTTATAGCCCCATATGCCCGTTTCAAGAAAGGTCCGACAGTCTGGCACTTTCAAGGTCAGGAGAGGGTTTTCGAGACAGTGCACAAAGCAAAAACTAGACAGAACCCAACACTTTTCTGTGGCCTTTTAGTGAACCTGGTGTAGCACTGAAAGCTCCACCTATAACCATGACATTTCTGTCTCCATGAGGGCACGACAAACATCGTGAAGTCACTTCTGGAAAGAAACTGTTAGTTTATACGGCCATGCGTCAAGAAGGTCACACTTCCACATCAATGCTAATTACATGTAACTCAGCCAGGCACGCGGCACCTGCGTTCACTGGCACCAAGGGTGCCTGTCCCTGGAAAGCCGGGCAGAGGGTGGTGTGTGGTGGTACAGCACGTTAACCCCGGGGAAACATCTCGTCAGAAGGAAAAAATGTTTCCATCTGAAAGATAGAACAATAATTAGTTTTTCATGTAAAATAAGTGGCCTGCTGAGAAGGACCTAAACTGTGGAATATCAGTAGTAAGGAGCAACCACCCAGCTGAGAGGACTGGGAACTACAGGAAAAACTGTCCCTCCTCGCTGCCCGCTGTGCAGCTGTGGTGAGAGGTGGTGCGAGGCCACCCTCGACGAGGGACAGAGGACTCACCCCCAAGCACCGACGCAGTTACACCACCCCTGTCAGAACTGGAAAATATTTCTCAGGGATGGTTCTCCAGATGGCTTGTGAGCTGGGATACCTCACTGTGGTGTGAGTATGTGTGTGAAGGGGAAGACTGCCGATTTTGTGAACTCTAGCTAATTTTGGTTTGTTTTTAAGTACCTTAATCACTAATCCATTAAATGCTCTCCTATGCTCATTAAAGAGCTTGCTCTTCCAGGAGATAGAGCCCATAATCTTTTGCTGTGACAGCGCCTACCTCCGCACATGTTGTTCTCTCGGATAGTGTAGCCTGGCACAGCTTGGGAGAACCCGGCTTTCCCAGGGCAGCTGAAGGTGTAGTGGGAGGGGACTTGAAGAGACAGCCTCAGGTGTGGGCACCCGATGAAACTGCCAGCGGCCCTGGCAGACCTGGATGCTCTCTTTTGGGGGAGTTTTTGGTGAGTTTTGGCCTTGGGGAAGGCAGCTAGGCAACAAGCAGGCATGTTAGTTGCTTCTGCAGAACACGAGGCCTAAACCATGCACTGGGTGCCGCATGCGGGCAGGGTCAGAAACGAGTAAAACTGCCTCAGGCCTTCTAGGATTCCTCATCTGCTGCTCCGCTTTCTCCCTTTTCCTTGGTGCCTCCTTTCTGCCTGAATGTCCCCATCAGCTCTGGCGCAGCTTCTGCGCAGGCCCCGGAGCCAGTGGACGTGGCCCGGAGCAGTGCGGGGCTGGGCTCGCTTCTGCCGCTGCTGCAGCAGCCCGGCCCAAAGGCCGTGTCCTCAGGCCTGGAGCGGGGGATTTAGGGAAGATTACTTGGCCCAGTCTCAATCTGCTTGCTGTGTGGCTTCTCCATCTGTCTAACTCTGATAAAAAGTTTTTGAATCTCACTTTGAATGTTTTATGGACTTTATTTCTTGTGATATTTTTTAAATTTTCTTTTGGCAAGGATCATGTGTATGATAAAACTAGCAGTGTGGGCTATGTGGTTCTCGTTACTGAGCTGGTATCCCACTTCTCAGCAGGACAGATGGAGACTTGTCTCCAAGCCCTTAGGCTCCAGGATGCTGCATCTCACATGGAGTGAGAGGTGCCAAGAATGGGGTCAGTTTTCCTGCACATGGGGTTCAGATACACTCTCTTGCTCTACTGCATAACACTTGCTTGTTTTCTTTTTCTAAGTACCAGAAACCTGTTCAGTGGAAATACCAGGCAGAAACATACCTGTGTTACAACATGAATGCTCTTTACATGTGTGATTTTTTTACGTGCTTTTACAGTTAAAATGGCTAGAAGAATGTTAAAAGGAACAATATCTCTTGCAGCTGAAAGCTTCCTTTAAAAATCTCATTCGAGTAGTTCAGTAAATGCTAAAAGGAGATCTTTGTGTCTTGAAGTCGGTAAGGAGGTTTTTGTTTGGACTTGAAATAGTTTTTCCAATTCAGTTAACAAACAATTTCCTAAAGGGGGAATGATTACGGGTGAAGTAACTAAAAATTAATGTCAAGAGCCTCACCGATTTCAGTGGGATCAATATTTCACACTGAATGTGAAAATCCAGGCAATTTCTTTGGAAAATAGCAATGTTTCTTGCTTGGAATGGGACAGGTAACTTTTTCCAAGCAGCCTCGAGTCATGTCTCCCAGCAGAGGGCATTGCAGGGTGACATTACTGGTTTCCAGGACAGGCTGGCAGACAGTAAACTGAACTTGAAGGGGTTGTTTCACTGGTCTGAAATTTATTCTAATGACCTCCACTGGGAGAGTAGATTATCACTCATTTAAAATCGAGAGATCCTGTTGGTGAACTCTGTAGTTGGAAGATAAAGGGAATTTTTCTTTGCACTGTAAAAAACCCTAACGCCAGAAGGAGAAAACTAAGGCCAGAGGGAGTTTGCTCTTCAGTGATTCTGACAACGCACAGTTTCTTTTCCCCTTTTAGATGTCACTGAAAGTTGAATTGCAAAGGCTTGTTTCCCTCTTGGGACCCTCTTTACGTTCTGTAAAAAACAGACAGACAAAAAATGTTCCCCACAAAAATGAAATATAGAATTCACAGTTTGTACAGGTGATGCTAGCAACAGGAAGGGGAGTGAAACCTTGTAATTTGTGGTGAAGGTAGTGAATGACAAGCATAATTTCAAAAAGTATATATGAAGAAGAAAACATTTTTAGAAAAGCAAAGGTGTGTTGTGTGTCAGAGCAAGAAGCTACGGGGCAAGGCCAGGCACCTGCGGGTGGGATACTGCCTTGGGTGGCAGCTCCCTGTCTTTCTGCTGTGTCTGTCCCCAAGGTCCTCTTTACCCCACATTAACCAGCACAAGCACATCCAGGGAGCAGACAGGAATGTAGCTGCTATGCAGGGCAGATGAAGTGACACTGTCCTCACCGCTTGGCCAGCCCCGTCTGTGCACACCAGCAGTGGTGACATGTCCTGGAGGTGCTGGATTTACCACAGTTCTGCAGGTTGACTCCGCTGTGCAGGCATCGAGCTACGCCTCTGCATGCAGGATCTGGCTTATCATGCCAGACGAGGAAACTGAGGCACACCGAGGTGTGTGTCCTGCCTGAGATTGTTACGTAAATGCTAAGAGTATTCCCATGACTCACATCTTTGAAGGCCCAGTTTAGTACAGGGTATGCTGGGCTGTACCATATTTATGTGCTGGGCTAAGAAACATTTTGCAAAGTTAAAATCAGGTGGGCAAGAGTTAAAAAGAAAATCCTCCCACCTTGCATTTTGATACTGTACTCAGTCAGTACAGCATTAAAATCAGATCTGTGGGCACAGCACAGCTCTTGAATTTGGATCTCAGTGAATGGTATTGAAGAAGCGATTGGAGTATTTTATGAATTCCCTGAAACACCTAATAGGCATTCCAC
The DNA here is from genome assembly GCA_013389825.1 of Crypturellus undulatus. NCBI lineage: Eukaryota > Metazoa > Chordata > Aves > Tinamiformes > Tinamidae > Crypturellus > Crypturellus undulatus. Next base: position 32,406 of record VWPW01006693.1, on the reverse strand, counting down.
TCTGCGAGACATAAAAGGACTGCAACCTGGAGTTCCTGCAGTTTAACAACACATTTCTCCATAAAACTAACTTAAGAGAAATTCCCTGCATTCCCACACTGAGCACTTAGCAGTCTTTTTAAACTTATGATATAGCAATAAATATAGCTTATAACCATAAAATTAAGGTTATGTGGACTTGTAACTTTTTATTTTATGCTAGCTCTGTGGGCCACTAACAAATTCTACAAGGGTTACTGTCCTGAAGTCTGAAATGGATTACACGAGTAGGTAAGAGGAAGCAAAATGCAAAACAACCCTCACTCCTTAAGTAGACACACTGGATGTTTGAGGAGAGAAGAAGGGCAAACAAAGGGAAGGGGAATCCATCATTAGATTCACAGCGCTCTAATTTTATTTTAATTTTAATGTATTTTTCGGTGCTGTATAGAGAACTCACTAGCTTGCACAACCGGCATTGCAGTCATGGGGTATTTAAGGGCCTCAGAACAACTCAGGAGAGGTTGAAGGACCTTGCATAGAGTGAGCAGGATGTTCTTGGAGTGCTGCTCCTGCTGAGATCCTGGCAACCTGCGCTAGGTTAGGCCAAAATGTTGTGCAGAATATTGATGATTTTTACTGGGGTGTATGGAAACAAAAAGCTGTTTTCTGTGTAGCTGTATCCTTGCAAATTGTACTATGGATTGCAAAGCTGCGGTGCCCCGGCTTCTCCAGAAAATAAGCACTGCTTTTATTAGGTGGTTTTGCAGTGCATAGAAGACCTTTGACTTTGTAGCAATGGAAATGTGAACTAAAATATAGTAAGGATAGCCTGTGTTTTTCAGTAAAAACTACCCAGTTAAGGTACTTCAACTTTTAGGTTCCTGAAAAGAAAGTTTTTACAGACATCTTTTAGGAAAATAGGGGATCGGAAATTTCTGGAGATTGGCCCTCTCTGGAGTGAATTTCCCTGGTAGTTTTCTGTTTTGAAAACTTTTGAAGTTTAACAGCCTCTTAAAGGGCTGCCTTGTCCAGCACGAAAGGCCCAGTTAAATGAACTCTCTGCCTGGCTTCTGCAGTGGCTGCGAGCATTTGCATAGCATGGAAATTGGATGCGTCTTTACTGACTCAGGCCCTCAGCTGTCAGAAACACAGCCTCGGCAGGAGGGCGCTAAGGAAGGGAGCAGTTCGTTTAGTTTTGCAATACTATTGCAAAAACACGACCAAAGCCTTTGGAACAGCAGTCGTCTTCATTTCCTCCTGTCCCCGCTCCCTGCACTTTTTGTCTCGGTCTGGCTTTTGTTTGCTCACGCAGCCAGGCCGAGCCGAGCCCGGCCAGACGGTCCCTGGGGTGATCCCGCACGGTGACCCGAGGGGCCGACTTCGAGATCTCCCGGGCGGGAAAGGACCTGCTTGGTGTTAAACTGCTGACTCTGTTTTGTGAGGAGCTGGCAAAGTGTGTTTTTCTTTTTCCTTTTATTGCTTGTTCCAAAGTCCGCGGAGGATACACAGCTGGCTGGCAAGACCACAGCTAATTCCACGGCTGCAGGGTCTTAAAAAGTCTCTGGTGATGATGCTCAAAAGCAATGCACAGTGTAGTACATGCTATGAAATGTGTACGCTGTGTACAGGGCTGCATGCTCACCACAAATGCACAGTTTGTGAGGTGTTTCATTAATCTGTGCTGGAAATAAAGCACACGTTCCTACAGACAGCAAGTCTTGAATGCCCTGATCCCTGTCGGTTTTCACTCTGCTCCACCATTAGTTGCTCTCACTGTCTAATGCCATCCAGAGTGGAGGGGATGACACCTTGCAAGCTTGTTGTATGTGTTGGTAAGTGCTCTGTCTGGGAAAGAACCGACTCTTGTTTTGAAACTCTTTACATGGCTATTCTGAATCCAAAGGAATTCACATTTTACCCCCCTTGTTTCATTGCTTATTGATCGTAGTTTTGTTTTCTCTAGATTATAGATTTTGTAAGGACTTCCTTTTTTTTATTCTTGACTTCTTTGGGTTTATCAAAAAAAATCTACAGGATAAAGACAGCGGAAGTTGACTGAAATTTCATCATATTAAACAGCGTGAAAATAAATAAGTGTAATAACCTGAACAGAACCACTTTCAATTTATCTTTTTTTTAGACAGGAGCATTGAAAACCTAATGCCTGTCTGTAGTAGGAAACCCGATGATGATTCTATGAAGCATGGAAATGAGACAGGTCTCCCAAGTACTCCTTGGAAGCTAGGAAGAGGCGATCCGTATTTTCCTGTTGTTGGGTAAAGACCAACGACTCCACCCAGTCTTTAAATAATGACTGTTTTTGAGCATTGACATTTCATTGACATGAATTATCTTACTATGAGCATGGCAGAGCTCATCACCTTCAGTCAGTTAAGTGTCTTCACTAAGTTTTGCAGCAGGAGAAAGAAATCAGGATTTTTGCAGATGGGGATCACATTCCATTAGGATTTAAGTATATAAGACTGAGGCAAGGGCATGAAAACAGGAGTTTGGGGGATTGTGCAAGTGTTGCCTAATCTAAGTTTTAATCTTAGTTTTCCTCAGTTTCCTGCAATTTTGCTCATAGTCTGGTGAGTCTTAGCAATGCAGAGCAACTTGGCATCTCAGGCAGGCAGGGATCTGGAACTAGGTTTCCAAATGGGACAGATCTTTTAGAAGTCCAACAGAGAGCCCAACGCTCAAAGATCATTAACTCCCTAAAAACAGTGCAAAAAAGCCTTCTTTCTTTCAAACATTGTGACTAAATTCTTTCCTGCACTCTCCAAGCCTACCCATACCCTTATCCTGAACGTGACAAATGCGGATTGAGTTCCATCACGTCTGTGGGATTTCTAACACATAGGAGGTCTATTTGTGGGTGGGTTGTAGATGGGTTTCTGTTTCTATCCCTCTACGTCTTCTGCGGGTACTGCTGAAGTGAACCCCAAAACAAATGCCCATCTCCTCTGCTCAGGCTCCTCCCAGGGCAAGGCAGAGGTGCGAGAAGCTGCTAGCAGCAGGCGGGAACAGGAGAGGAATAAGGGTGGCTGAGATGGGCTGGCCTCTTCATGGTGCACACCGCTGAAAGGAAGGGGGACCTCGGCTTGTGTTTATTGACTTCACCAGCAGCTATGATCATCCCAAAACCTACCCCAAAAAAAAAGGTTTCAAAATGTCACACTTGAATTGCTAGAAAGGAAAAAAAAAAAAAAGGTTTCAAATTACAAAAATGCAGTAAATGTTAAGTCTGCCACCAAGAAAAATAGTGGGATGGGACTCTACTTTGGGCTGTGTGGGAGACCAAGGTGTGCAGGCGGGGCCTGTTTAGCTTAGAGAAGAGAAGACTAAGAGGGGATCTGATCAATATATATAAGTACCTGAGGAGTAAATGTAGGGAGGATGGGGCCAAACTCTTCTCAGTGGTGACCAGTGACAGGACAAGGGGTAATTGGCACAAGTTGAAACACAGGTAGTTCTATCTCCGTCTCTATCTCTGAGGAAGAACTTCTTTCCTATGAGGGTGTCAGAGTCCTGGAACAGGCTGCCCAGAGAGGTTGTGGAGTCTCCTTCTCCGGAGATCTTCAAACCCACCTGGATGTCGCTCTGTGCCCTGTGCTCTGGGTGTTCCTGCTGGAGCAGGGGATTTCTAGAGGTCTCTTCCAACCTCAACCAGTCTGTGATTCTGTGAATAGTTGTCTGTGCTTCTCACATAATCACCAAGCTCCTGTGTGATTTTGAAATCAAATTATTAGTTTGGTATAGTTGTTTTTATTTTATTTTGTTTCTGTTTAATTGCTCTTACAAATGTCCATGTTATATCTAGTATAGGCAAACCAAGACTGGTCAATAAAAGCAGATCTGCAAAATACAAATTGCCTAATGAAGGTAAAGTGGGGTTTTACAGTCGTGCATTTTTATAATCATTATGATGAATTGTGATTGCTTTTCAGGCAAGAGATGACAATATCTGTAAAGCTGCACCTGCAACAAGGCTGTATTTTCTGCATAGCTCTGATGGAAAATGTGAATCGTGGATTATTACCTTTTTCTTTTCTTTGTATGTCATGGGTTTTCCATTATTTATTACAATTCCTTTAGGACATCACTAGGATCTTGAATAGTAACTGTGTTCATACACTGTGGAATATCTTATTGTGGTATATATAGAATTCATAGAGAAGATAAGTGTTTGCAATGAATGAACTCTACAGCCACTGGAAATTGGAGGGAGAGAAGTTCTTACAGTTAGATCTTGTAGCCTGGATTGTATCTTAATCACAGCCACACCAGTATAAATCCAGAGTAACTCCATGAGGAATCCGGTAGCATCCCCCTGACCTATAGCTGTGCCTGGATTAAACCTGGCTCATGCCTAGCATGCTTCAAGCTACCCGTGGTGGAAATATCCTCTGGTGGATGTGTACAAGTCCAGACAAGCTCACAGCCCGGATCATTACATTTTAATTGCCTTTTCAGTTGCTGTTTTGTGGTGTCCTTCCTGGTTACCAAAGAGCTATCATACGAAGCTGTTGTACTGCTCTAGAAAATATGGCCTGAAGAGAAAATTGTGACTAATGAAGGTCTTACAGAAATGGAATTCTGTGATTGAGAAATGTCATTCATCAGGTTGCCAGTGCTGTCTAGATAGTGCTGAAGTGACACCTGGGGAAAAATGAACAGAGGATTGCTGAAGACATTACGTAAACTAGACAATATGGCAGGTCATTGGTTATTTTCCCTTCTGTGAGCATATAGTCAGGGAAGAATACACTATGTAGGTAAATCAGTGCTCCTAACACAGCCTTCATCATGTCTATGGCTGGTGTACTTTCCGCAGCTAGTTTAAAATTTCATTCCAGGGGCTTATAGCACTTTCTCTGATTTGTTGCCAATATTTACTAAAGCAAATTGAAGAGCTTATGCTACAGCAGGATAAGAAGAGCGATACATTGCAAAAATGCAATAAGTAATTTAGCATAATCCTTCGTCAAAAATCTGCAGAATATATTCTCATGGCTGATGTCTTTGTCAGAGTAAAAGGAAAACAAGCAATCACAGAACCCAAGTCAATATGTAGGAGTTTCTCATAGAGGAATAAGGCAGATTCAAATACTTACAGTGCTTACAGCAGTGTGTATTTACTGTGTTCACTGAATCACAGTTTGTTAGGGTTGTTCGGAAGCTTTGAATCCTAGAAAAGCTCACCAAATATTCTATTCAAATACGAGAACTGAGGGGCTAAAGTCTTCCTACAAAAAGTGTCTGTAGTCCCGGTGTTGGCTTCTGTGTAGAATTTGGCCCACTCTTCTTTTAGCTTATTTTCTTGCTACCAATTTTTTTTTGTACGTGCACATTTTGTTTTTTTGTTCATGTGTGGAGAGGACTGTTGTAGAAAATACTTTTAGTGCTCAGAGGTACATAATAGAGATACAAACCAGAGCTCATAGCCTGAACTGGTGCACTCTAATCCCTCTAATTATGGTGGAAGTCAAATCTATGTTTAGATAAAAGTTTTGCATTTTCTGGAGTCTTTTTAAATGCAAAATATAGGAGATTATACACTATGTATGATAGTATGAAAATCAAAATAATTTTAGACATATCAGATGTATCTCTGGAATTATACTTGCGGGAATATGCTGTGTATTTCTGAAATTATACCAGAGTGCAGCTGATTAATGCTTGGGGACACCACTGGAAATCTGAAGATGTTATGAAGTTCACATTAAGCACAGGTGAATGTTGCAAAAATGAATTAAGAAACATTTGTTTTAACTAAAGAAGTTGCTCAGTGAGGTGCAGGACTAATGAAGTCTGGTTAATCCTTGCTTTGTAAGTGAAATCTTAGATATTTGTTTGATGTGCAATTTCCTTATTTTCTTTAAGAGCTTTTTTTTCCTCCTCCCAGTGAAACATTCATAACATCGCTCGTCTGTTTGAATTCTTATTAGAGTCAGAAATATGGTTGCAGCTGTATAGATATGTGCAGAATGTCCCTGCTGGTGCCTTATCTCATTGGGAAACCAGGCTAAAAAACACTCAACCCAACGAGCTGGTATTCACAGGCCTTTTACTCGTTTCTGTTAACACATGCCTACCTGATTGCTTCTATTCAGGGGCTATTCATGGAAAACAGGGCTTATCACAGATACCTATGTCATCATATATATGGATGTTGGTGATGAATGTGGATTGTGTTGGAGGATACCGGGAAGAGAAAAGCATGTCCTGAAGTCTCCTTGCCCTTGCCGCTCTGCAGAGCTGTGCCACTGCGGTGAGAAGCAGGTAGCGGTGTCACCAGGCGGGGTGGGGAAGCCAAACACAGCCCTACAATAGTAAATAATGTGAAACAAATAGCAAAGGAAAGAACTGAAGTGAATCACTTGGGAACAATCTGAACAGCTGAAGTATTTTCCTTAACACAGTTATTTGAACAATTGTGAATAACAACTGAATGAATTAAGTCAGAGTTTGTCCATAATAATTCACAAAGAGAACAAAAGACTTAATCCAATAAATAAGACATTTGCTACGAGAAACTTGCCCAGCTCTAGTTTGTATATTGTAGAAGGAGGTTGGCTGAAGATAAGCTTTGTTCCTGAACTGCGATAGGAGAATAGGAAAGTTGCCCGAGGGCTTCGTAAAGGAGCTATGGTCTGGGGGACTGCGTGGTCAGCATATGGGTAACTTGGCTTCTCTAGTTCCCTCACCAGAGCGTCCAAACGTATCCATGCTTATTTTACTGCATATTTGCAGCTTTGAGCGATCCTAAAGGCTGACAAGGACATAGGTAAGCACAGATTCATGGCAGGGTGTCTCCTGCCTGGCTGCAGCTGCTGGATTACCTCCTCTGCCTCACGGTGTCCAAGGCGCTCGCAGAAGCTGACTTCATGGTTCTGAAGCCCAGCCAAAACTGGGGAGGAAACAGGTTGGGCAAATGAAAAATAAAAACCTAAAACCCCAAAACCAGTTGTCCCAAAAATCCAAAGCAAAACACAAATTCAGTAACTGTTCTGTGACCTTTCACAGGTGGGAGTTGAGGAATTAAGGAAACCTTAGAAAACTGAGGTCATGTCTGCTCTGCCTAGACATTAAAGATCCTGCAGTGCTTTACCTACTATGGAAGGATTTACCCCAGTGTCCTGACCAAAATGTGACCTTTCCTGCAGAGTGGAGCCGTACACTGTAGCCCTCATTAGAGGCTCTTCTCCATCCTTGAAATGTCTGCATTTAAATGGTGCCGTTTGTGCAAGGGCTACACACACAAAGATGAGACTCGTGGGTTTGTATAGAGTGTGAACAGGCTAATGGCCGTATATGTTTTTCAATAGTCAATTTTCATTATTTATTTTTAATATAAAGGAATGGCAAGAGCACAAGCACCAGCAGGCAACATTTGGGCTGTTTTGGGCTAACATTTATATTTAGGAGTAGTTTTACATGTGAGTAGTCCTTTAGACTTGTTGTAGTGTTTGTAGTGAAATTCAAGGTTGGAAAATCATTTATGTGAGAAAAAGCATTTGTAAGTATACAGTTAAATTTGCAAGAATATTTTCAGAGCATAGCTTTGATTTATCATTAGTGCTTATCAAATTCTGTACTAATTGATCAGAATTTGCCTCCCATATTTCCCAATTAAAAACCCCCACAAATTTATTTCATTGCTTAAAGTACTTTGACTCTAGGGATCAAAATACCTTGGACTTCTATGCTAGCTTATACAATTTTTGCTACACTGTAGCATAGACTTTAAATAGTTGCTGTTTCAACAGAAAAATAAAAACCATCTACTTAATGTGTAATTAATAGTTTGGCATTTCCCTTAGGCTTTACCCAGGACCCTTTCTGTTTCTGTTTTGTATTACTGAACTCCCTTGCTAAATATTTCCAGATCATACAGATTTAGATAAGACATGTTCCAGAACTTATAACATTTTTTATTTTGACTTTTACAGTATTTATTAGTGTAATGAAAATAATACTTTGACAAGTCCCCAAATAAATGGCAATATTCACCCCTGGATAGTCAAGTGAAATGTTCAGTGTCTGTAGTCCATGGTTATTTAACTGTGCTTGCATTAGAGACATAAAAGAATGTCAGAAATTTTGGCGCAGATTCCCTAAAAACCTATGACTTTCTCCTTTAACTGTGCTTGCATTAGGTATAGGAAGACCATAGGTTTGCGCTTGAACCTACTCAAGGGATCCTCTTGAGTGCCTGTGTGGCATCCTGTGGACCACTCTCACCTGCCTTCTGTGCATAGTAAAAGATGTTTGCAGAATAATTTGGTGAAAAGAAACTGTAACTTGGAATCGGGATACTTGGGAAAATATGAATTCACAGATATCAAGATGCTGCCTATGATAAATTAATATAAACTCCTACATCCTTAATTTTTTGCATGTGTTCACCAATAGGTACAAAGTTGTTAAGGCTACTTTTATTTTTCATACTATAAAAATATAGCCTACTTCTGAAGAGGGTGGAAAGACTCATTCCTGTGCAATAGATTGTGTGACAGAGGTGTGAGTCTGTAAAACCTTCAGGACAGCATTTGTCACCTCTGTCAACTTCCTCACACTTCTGAGACTATTCGAAGTCTAAAGAGCATTTGCAGTCCAGGCTGGAACTTCAGACTTGTGTGGATACTGAAAGAAGGACTTTGAAGACTTGTTGCCCAAAATAAGTGCCAAATTTTCTCCTTTCCTGGGCAGATCTCAACTTAATGCTCCCTGGCCATGTGTTCAGATCACCATTCTTTTCCTGGTGGATGCAAGTCAAGTCATCGTTAGCTCCAGTCCCCTTTGTCAGTGCCCCCCCGCCACCAAGGTTACAAGTCAGTTTTTAACAGTTTAAAAGTCAGAGCCAATGGATTTCCTTTTGGAAATGTTAAAATGTGATACTTTCCTATTTCCTAAAGCAAACATTTCTTTTTTCTAAATGAAAAGTTTCAACAACAACAAAAAAGGAATTCCTGCATTTTTATTCCAGCCAAAGCTGTTTTTCCAGACTTGACTCAAATTCATTAATAATTTGATACTTCTTCTAAAATTCATTTTTAATACATATATTATTCGTCAAAAGAAATTTTTTTGACTAGTACTAGCTTTGTTCTATGGTATTTTCACCCCTGCAAGACTGAGGGACACCAGGGTGTTTTCCTGACAAAATACTTGAGTTAAGTGACTGTGGAGTATTTCTCCTCATTGGTCCTTCCAGGAAAGACCACTTTGAATGTAGGTTCAAATTTTCATTTACTTGGAGTATGATTTAACCCTACATGCCCACGGTTCGTTAAGATACTTAAAGAGCTAAGTTGTGTTTTATGTATGGGCTATATGCTGTGGTCTAAGGAGAAGTTTCAAAATTGGAACAAATTCCCTCCAGCATAACTTTTCCCAGCATGAATACTGCATTTCTGTGTATATCTAAGGGATATGTATTTGACTGCACAAACATATGGAGAAGTTTGAGGTTGATTTGATAATAATTCTGATAACACATTATTTCTTTCTTTAGGACAAGCAAAGAAATCAGTTCCTTGTTTGGTGTCGCTGCACAAAAATTGTCTGGCACCATCTAGGAATGATCACAGAATCTATAAAAGTGGGAAATCTCATATCTTTCCTCTTTATCTTTCCTGTGAGATTCCAGGACTTCAAGGCGTTGTCCACATGTTAGCACAACCCTATTTGTGAATAGATTATTTTTATAATGGCTATACAGAATTCTGCCTCTTCGCAAAAGCTGTGCACCTTGCAGAATCATCAAGTCTGAATATAATGAATCTGGGAAGAAATTAGCCAGATATTATGTCTGCTATTCACCACCATTTAGGCAGAACATCATTTTATCATCTCTTTCCTCTACTGATCCTTTTACTACTTTTACCATCATATGATGGGTCAGTGGTGATACTGAGCCAACACAAGAGGGTAGTAAGATATGTATGAAAAATTACTGATATTTATGAATAGGTGAGGGTCTCCCTGGAAACTGAAGAAAAAATCTTTCTGGATTTATATGATTAAAATAATTTTTAAATTAAAATTTCATTAAACAGTAGGATTAAAAACAATGCTTGGGCTTTCTAGTAAAGTTGATACCTTATCACGTTTCCTCCAAAACAGTTTCATCATTCTTATCGACGCATTAAAAGTGCTATTGGTGTGTCTGCACAAGTTTTACCTTCCTTGCAGTTCCAGCAACTACCTTCTGCATTCTGGCAATCCTTCTGCCAGAAGGATTATGAGGGAATTTGGGACTCTCCTGTGGGCAGGTGAAGTAGGAAAATGACTGTGCAGGGGTGGGAAGGGCAAAAGGTGGACAGTGAAATAGCAGTGGAGGGCTGGGAGGGAAAAGAATGGCAGACACTGTATCCCCAGGTGAATAAAGTTTTTTTCCAAACAGTTGAGCTACCCTTTTACTGGATTTTCCAAAACTCTTCTAGCTACAACTGTAACCTCTGTCATGTTGAAATGGGTGAGACAGAAACCATGACTTGAGAGGAACAGTTTTAAGTGAGCCCTAAGTACAGCTGAAACTCCACTCTTTGTAAGCTTTGAAGGTTACACGTTTAGTTTGAACACGTGCAGAAAGTTGGAGCACACTCCTCAGCTTTAAACAGGAAAAAGATGTAAAAAAAAAAAAAAAAAGAATGTGTTTCCTTATCTGTAACAAAGCTTTGGATTTTCAAGTCAGTCTCTTTCCAGGAATTTCCAGGTCCTCCATGTTTTTGTGGTGTCTGGAGTTGGAAATACTCATATTGGAAGTAAGGGCAAAGCTGCTGCTTCCCCAAGTTTTCTAGGGCTTTGGGGGAAGCAGCATTTGTGTGTACGGGCAACTCGTCCCTGCCAGGCTTGTGGAATCTAGGTTTTGCTGGGTTTATCCATGTGGAAGGCTGTAGAGGTAACATGCAATCAATGACTTGTAACTCCTAACTGGCCAGAGTTAGACTGAAAGGAGGTTTTGACTGTTCATTTTGGGCAAGAGCAGAGAAAATAGAGACATCTAAAAAACCAGCTTCTCGTTCAGGAAACAAGGAAAGGAAAAATATGTATTATTCAAAAGAAAAACTCAAATGCTGTAAGGGTAACAAAACGTGGGAACAGGTTGCCCAGAGAGGTTGTGGCTTCTTGCAGCTATTCAAAAGCCATCTGGTCACAGTCAATGTGCTCTAGGCAATGTCATAGGCAATGTGATGTAGGTGGCCCTGGTTGAGCAGAGGGGTTGAACTCAATGCTCTCCTGAGGCCTCTTCCAACTTCAGCCATTCTGTGAAACAAGTAGACCTAGCACAACATAACCTGGTGTAGTTGATGTACAAGTCTAGCAGTTCAGGGTTGCTGCACTTTTCTCGAGGTTCTGGAGTCCCTTTTTCACTAGCATTTTCATAAAAGCCCATTGACTATTTGGTATTTGGAGAATACCAAAGGAAGAGGGCAAAGACATGCTAGGATCCAAGAAATTACAATTCTGTTTGTTTGTTTTATCTCACATCTTGTGTTTCTGCCTCTTTCATTTAGTCATGTTGGAGGAGTGTTCAAGAGAACTGCAGTACTCTGTGGTGCAGGCAGTCAAATGAGTTGAAAGGGTTTCTACTAAGCAGGGGGTCACACATGTTCTATAGGACCAGTTCAGCAGAGAGATTAAAACAGATTTGGAGGCAGCCTTAATTACACATGAGCAAGTGATCAGAGTAATTGCCTCCCCTCCAGGTTCTGTTTTAAAAACCTCTTTCCGCGGTCCCTGCTCTAGATTTACTGGCACTGCCAGGTTTTTGGCAAACCATCCTTTTTGCAAGTGGGCTTGAGAAAGAACACGTTGCAATAAAATTCTGAAAACACTTAACAAACAGGTGCATGGTTTACCCTCATGGCCCTTTCCCTGGCATCCTAAAGCTTGACAGAAATCTTTGAGGAAAAAAAAATAGTGACATCTGAGCATGGAAAAGGCCAGCAATGTGTCACAGAACCATGCAAGAGGCTCCAGGGGAGAAAATAGAGCCTTTTGCTGAATGCTTAGCTACTGTTTCCCAAGTGAAAATACAATGGGTTTTATACTGATCACAGTTATACTGTTATAAATCTACTGATTTCTTCTGCATTACCTGGATTTACAGCATTGTAACCAGCCTCACAGTCTTTCTGGGTCTGCTGGTGCCAACGAATTGTATTTTCTCAGCGAGGCACACTCAGGAGGCTTCTCTCTGTGTTGTCATCCAGCAAGTGGGCTATCTTCTGAGGATAAGGTGACAGCATGTCCAATTCCTACTTGCTTTAATGGTTATCCCTTATACAGTCAGGGTTAGGAAAATTTTGGGTTATAACTGGAGCCCTATTGTATTGTGCAGTCTTCTGTTTTGAAGTTACCACACTTGTGCCTGTAATTTTCTCTCAGTCATTTGATAAAGCCGTTGGCTTCAGTGTGAGGCTTATGTGTATCAGAGCACAGTAACAAACCTATAGGGCTGGAAGGTGTCCAATGGTTCTGTACTGCGGAAGGATCCCAGGGCAGATCTATGTGTGCAGTGTGTTCTTAAAAGGCTGCACTGTCTTCCCCAATATCTTGAAGGTCCAGTCCTCCTTTCACTCTTACCACTCACAGACTGATAAAAACTCTTTCCTTGCACCTGACTGAAATCTTTATTACAGATTAAGCAGATGATTTTTCATCTTTCCTTCTGGGACCACAGTGAACAGTTCATCATCTCTGTCGCCAACACCCTTTTTAATACTGTAAGATTATTATAATGTGCCCTTTCAGTCTTCTCTTTTCTAGACTAAACAAACCCAATTCCTTTAGCTTTTCCCCTCATAGGTCATGTTTTCTGAACCTCTTAAGGTTCTTGTCTTTTTCAACATGAAAAGCAAGACAGCTGTGCTGGGAAAATTATTTCCCAAGTAGTTGACCACAGTGGGTCCCTTCTGTGAGGAGGTTTCCCTTCCTTAAAGAGGGAAGTGAGGTGGTGCCATTCTTGGGAGGCCCTGGAGATGGGACCCCAATGGACTAATGTTGTCAGAGCTAGGAACTGATGTTTGCATTACTGGGTAGAAAGCTTTCTCTTCAGTGAAGTATCAATGAGGGATTAAACTTTTTCTCCCTCTCCTCATACCAATGGTATTTCTGGGGGAAGAACTGAGCACCCTGACCCAAGAGTCAGAATTATCTTTACTATGCTCTAGCCTGAATATGCATAAGTTGTTCTATGTCTTGCTGATTTTTATGTCTGAGGCATGAATCCCTTTCCTCTGTTACCCATTTTAATGAAATACACCAGAAAAACAACAACAATCAATCAATCAAACAAACAAACAAAAAAAAACACCAAAAAACAAGGATAATGAAAAGCCTCTTGAAGCCCAGGATTTATTTTCCTGTAAAGCAAGAGATCCCAGCCCTACCACACTTCTCATCAAAATACAATGGGAGGCTATACTAGCAATTTCATATTTGCTTGCCATGGAGTGCAAGACTGAAAAGTATCTTCAAATATCCCCAAATCCATTATCATGTTTACTCAGCATCGTCATCACTTATCACCCTCAGTTTCACACATTACATTTTCCATCCTTTCTGAGTCTGACATTGGCGGCCGGCTACAGCCTATTGATTCTGGCCTGCAGTGAGTGTTTCTGTGACAACAGCACGGCACTACTGCTAACGAGTAACATGCTGGTGGGAATACAAATCCTGCAAATCTAGGTTTACCTCTTAATTAGCCCAATTAATTTCTACTGGGCTTCGGCCTTGTTTACACTGGCCAAGACAAAGGAGTTCGCCTGTGCAAGAGGACTGAGTTAAGCCCGCTTCCAGCTGAGATGGCTTATGAGATGTTTTCACAAACCTGTGTGGATAGCACCAAACTGTGTCCAAGCTACATTTATAAACCGTGTGCTCATTCAGGGACTAGAGACTGGTCCAACAAAGATTGAAAAAGCCGCTTGTGTCATAGTTTACAGTGTTAGAGCACTAGACAAACATTAGCTAGCACAGTGCAACTACAACCCAGCCAAACCCGCAGGAATCTGTGTTAGCTGGTAAGGAAAGCATGGATACTGTCTTCACAGTACCTCCTGGCCTCAGTGGGAGAATATGCTGAGAGGAGAGGCCAGTGGTGTTGGCCAGGACTGAGTTGAAAAGGAGCTATTGGGAAAATACAGTCATTTTCCTCCAAGGTATCTTAGGAGGCATCCTTTGACCTTCATGGGATGATTGCATTTCATTACCTCCCATTACCAAGAATTTACCTTGAGGCCCATCAGAACCCTAGACATTTACTAGAAAGCCATCAAAGAGAAGAGCTTATGAATCCCTAGTTGATCCAGCACCTTCTGGCTGCATCCAGATCGGCAGCCTGGATCTCCAGATTGGCCCTGAATTGTTGTTGACACTTTGTGGAAGCCACATGGAAGAAGGTCACAGGCTTTCCAGATCAGTCTCTTCCTTCAAAGTAATAGCTGCATCTTCTATTTTCTGTGTTTGTGTAATAAACACAGTCATGCCCGGGTAATATTAGGAGTCCCTATATAGGAACTCCTATTAGGATACCCTAAAATTTGTATAGATCTTTTTTAGCTTCAGTCATTACTTGATCATCTCCACTAATTTCTTGGACATACACAAAGTGTTTGCTTTCTTATTTTCTGTTTTTGAACAGCAGAGCTGTATATTGTCTGTCCATGTTCACATAAAAAAGGGCCAAATCAAGAGGTAACACGAGTTCTGCCACAAGCTGAAACACTGCATCCTTGATTTTGTAACATTAAAGTGCAGCTTGCTAAAAAATACTCTTTTTTTTCCTCCACTGGTAGAGTTAGAACACAGCTTGCTTGGTGTCTAATGACAGCAGGAAGGATGGCTTTTTGGATGAATGTTTAAAATAAAAAGCAGTTGCTCACGATAGCAAGGCACTTCAGCTTTCTGCCATGAAGAATAGCCTCCAGCATCAAGAAAAATGCAAAGTCTGTGTTCTGTGACAGAACTTACCGATCACTGATGCAGGATGCTATGGTCTATCAGTTGTTAGCACAGAACTTCAACAAATCACATAATTCTTTCAACCTTTCTACTTTAACTGTGCAAATGAAAAAGTAACTGTAAATCTTCTTGACAATTACTTCTATATCTGTTGGCAGACAGTCAACTTTGGACCGAACAACATGGGAACAATATGTGCAGCACAGCCAATGCCCATTAATTGTCTCTTAGTTTTTCCTGCAACTTGTAGAACACATTTCTCCCAGGTGATCTGCTTGTATAAACATTAGTACAAGATTGTCTGGCAATGAATGCTAGTAATTTATGAGTTAGATTCTGCTTTTCAGTAATATTTACAATGTGCTGTGATGTAGAGCATGGTAGGTACTTGAAGTAAAGGTGAAAATATAGGAAATTTGCTGTTTTGGTTATCTTTAAGCAGCAATTAAAAAATATTCTGATATTTTAGGACTATCTAATCAGCTGATGCAAACCCAGAGCCCCTGTTCTTCCTCAGTCCACATACACTTGCTCTCCAGTGAATGAATGAGTGAAAGCCGCTTCCAGACGCTTCCCCGTTGGTGATGCAGGACTGCTCTGGGAATCGTTCTGTCATCTGGCACTCGTGTTGGACCCCTCTCCTGCTTACTCCCCTACTACTCATGTTCCCTCACTTCTCCAAGACCCTCCTTGGTCCTGCAGTATTTAAGGGAAGGGAACCATGACAATATGCAGTAGTAACTGCTGTGTCTGCAATGGGTGCTCTTCTAGTAGAAATGCCTGACTTTTCCCTTTCTGCTTCTGAATTAGCGTCTCAGTGCTGAGTGCTTTATAACACTTCTTTAATGGGCAATCTCTTCTCAGCTCTCCCCAAAAGTTAATAGCAGAAGCTGTAGTGAGATCTCTTATCATCATTCTGCTTTGTTCCAAAGGCACTGCTGAACATATACCGTTTCTTCATGTAGTGTGGTTACACTGAAATCTAGCTTATCCACAAGAGTAAATGTAAAAGAACAAATACTGCATGAATTCTAGCTCTTTAACACTTTTCATTTATTTTTATTGAAGAATGTAGTCACTGGAAACCCAGTGAGTCTTGGAATATGTATTCCAGCCCTATTAAAGGAAAGTTCAAAATATTATATATATATTTTTATATATAAAATAATAAAATGCCCACTGATTTTCTGATAGAACAGCACAGGGCAGATGATAGAACAGCACAGTGGTCATCACAGAGACTCAAGCTAAAGAATTAAAAAGTTCCTGGGAAACTGATGGTCAACCTTTATTTAATTCCACTTTTGTCCTGATACTGCACAACACTTTGCTTCAGAAACTGTCACATTGGTATGCCTTGGTGTGGTGGGTGGTGGAAGGCAGAGTAGACTGCAGAGTGAATTGAAACCCACCCCAAAGTTGTTTAGAAGGATCTTGGCCAGTCTCAGTGTGTTTTTTAGCACTTCCCAAATCTTTGTGCCCAGATGCTGCTGCTCCAGGCACCATTTGGGGCCTGTAGCTATGTCATTTGATGAAAGTCTACAGAATTATATTCCACTCAGAGGTCTGTTTTCTGGGGCTCACTCATCCTTAGCCCCTTCCACCACTTCCTTTGCAGGAAGAGCAGGCAAAGGGAACTCGGGCTCCTGCCCTGCATCATGCTCTCTGCTGCCCACCAGAGCACCCTGCTCCTCACTGCTCCCTGGCAGTGGATGCCACCTCATCAGGTTTGGCAGAGCTTCCCAGTACTCCCCTGCCTGGACTACAAGCTTTCCATCTGCCTCTGCACCCTGTCCGGCAAAGGCAGGCAATAACTTACTGAAGGACATAACACAGAACTGCCTTCTGCATCAGACTGTCCTGTACAGATTGATACCTAAAAGCAAGTCATTTCCAGAGGTGACAAATTTTTAAATTTCTTTTGTGTTTTGGGGAATTCTTGGTACTGAACGTCTTTGTATGTCAAAAATAAAATATGAGAGTTCAGGGTGCTTTTTCACAATCTTTTTTTTTTTTTTTTCAATTCCAGATCCACACATCTCTGTTACTGAGTTTTTTCCTACTGAAGGTAGGGGGGATTAACCCCTTCTCATCTTTAAAAGAGTGGAGTAGATTGTAAAATGAAATCTTCATTGCTGATATTGGCTTAGCTGAAGGCCATGGCCAGACAAAATGTTACTGGAGCCTTTAGATGAAATAGCTGATAGGTAGTAGCTTTCCCAGATGTACAGGCATAAGGCGGATGGCTGGAATCGTATATTTCCTCACACATATCTGCTAGTGGCAAAGTCCTAAGTCCTACTGTAAATGTAAATATCCAGTAACATAATACAAACCTATTGCATTCCATGAAGAATTTTCGCTTCATAAATTTTTTGGCTGCTCAAGATGGATGTAATCTTGCACCTATGTGCTAAGTGGAAACAGTACCTATAGCTGTCAGATTGTTACACTGAAGCCTCGAGTACTAAGGGGCATCTCCAGGCAAGGACACAGAAATTCACTTGGCTTCTTTTGAGACATTGGAATTTAGAATGTGACTGACTACAGTTTTTGAATAAGATGTGTTGTTTAACATAAAGCAAGGTTATTGAGAATGCAGCCATGTCTTAGGAGGCTTGCACACCACAGGTTTCTTCTGGCCTTTGGATAACTCATTTAAGTGATGCTGCATAGCTGCTTTTTTCCAGTGATGGGGAACAAAAGAAGTGTGTACTCTTCTTCTATGTCTCTGACTTGGCCGAGGCTTGCCACTGAGGACATTTATTTGCCCCTGAATACAAAAACAGTGATGGATCTAGTACTGAAGGCATATTTGGACTTTTTGAGCTGCTGAATATTGTATCATCAAATCCTTTGGGCAATATTTTTGCTTATCTTTTGTTTAACAAGTTCCAAAACAAATGTAAACACTTCATATGACCTTGACCTGAACTTAAAAATATTTTATGTTGCTCCAGGTTAAAGATTGACTAATGAACCAATTGTGTCTTTGGCAAGAGATTAAGAAACTTGGATGAATAATTCATTCTTTACATTTAGCTTCGGATATCTCTTGGTTGAATCTGACTATATGCTCCAGTTGTGTCTTGGTAGACTTTCCAAGTAGGAGATCCAAATCTGGAAGTTTTCCAAATGTGAAAATCCATTGTGATCTGGATCAGCTGGTGAGCTCCATGGGGTTGGTATGGATGCTTTCCCTATGCTGCTGCGAAGTATTCCACCTTCAGACACCACAGTGATCTATCTACATGTGAGCCTCTCTCTATCAGCAGTGGGATTTTGTCCGGTTTATCCAGTGATGTGGCCTGTGCTGAGCCAGTGTGTGAGCGCACACGCAAAACAAGGCAGAGTTTGCTGAGCAGGATGGAGCGAGGCAGGAGAAGGGGCCCCAGTCCAGCTACTGGCAGGGGGCATTACGTGCTTGTGTCAGGGAGCAAAGATATCCTTCTATGTCTCTGTCAAAAATACCCAACAAGGGGATTCTTGCAACTGTTAGCAGTATCATTTAGAGATGACAAAGAGCACTTGTGTGCTTTATAGGCTAACGATATACATCTGCAAGAATTAAATATCCTGCAGGACCTTGCTCATATTTACGATGCGTGCACCACGGTGTTAAGGCATCATTGTCCCACCACTATTTAAAATTTGGCATCCCCTTTATTTGCAAGGCTAAAATGTTTTAAATTTATTTACACCCCACCATTTCCTCAGGGAACTATTTTCCATAAACTAATGAGGCAGTGGTGCAAGAGCTTCACTGTTATTCCTGGCAGAGACCATTTCGACTCAGAGGCACTTCACTGTTTTTTTTCTTCAGTAGCCCAGTGCAAATAATAAAAAGGAGGAAATACATCATGTTTTTAATATGGGGGCCAAGCTGCGGGACTGGCAAAGGTAAAAGGTAAAACAAAGCAATTGCAAATTAGAGCCCATAGTATCCCGTCTGTCCTCTCAGCTTTTTCACATCTATCCTTCTTGCCCATTTCAAAATTGCACATGCAGGTTTGAAGACTAGCTCAAACCGCTAGCAACTGATGAGCATGCACACTTGCAAAAGGCAGGTAACTTGATCAATATTTCTGGCTATGAAAGGGCTGTGTTTCCCTTCCTTTTTTCTTGGTTAACAACATGAGATGAGTTACGAAAAGTGTGGGAGCTTCTGAGGAATACAGGACTTTCAAGGCAAGAAGAGGTAGATGTAATTTTCATCTCATAAGGAGCGCCTGCTCCTTAAGGGCCAGTAGACAAACTTCATTTTAGTACCATGTTCACTTCCACTGAAACCAGTGGCAGCTGGTTGCTCATTGATTCAAGTTCAGCTTCTAGAAGCTGAAAATCTGAGGTCCTCAGTGCTGTGTGAAGAATCTGTAAAAGAACTGGAATTGTGATGTATATATCCAAGGATGAAAATGTGTCCATTTTGCAAATTAATGAATATCGTTATGTGTAAAAATATGTAGCATGGTAAGCAAAACATTTTTTTACATAACCATTTCCTTATACACTTGAATTAGTCACGCCTTTACATTAAGGCCCACAGAAATACAGAAGAAATTACTGACCACCAAAAATGGTTATGCTAACTGCTTGGATATTAGGAATACTTTGCATTAGCATATTAATCTGAAAAACGTCAAAATCGATATCTGTGATTAATTTCAAGGCACCAATCTCTTCCCTATGAAATGTAAAATGTGTACACATGCACATCGTGCTGCCCATGCCCGCAGGAGGATAGATGTGCTGTCCTCTTTAGGTGCTGAAGGTTGGCTGCCCACTTAAGGCTCTCCAGTTCCTCTGAGGTCGTGAAGGAGAGAGAGGTGAGGACAACTCATGGCTCTGAGATGGGCTCCTGTCCCAAGTATCCTCTAAGGAGGAGGGGGTGTCTCCTCCTCTCTCTCTGCTGGCAGACAAAGGGCTGCAGAAGAGCTGGCCTCCTTGCCTGGGTGGTGTAGATTCTTGCTTTCTCTCCCAAGCTTATCAACCTGTTTGACATTTGTGAAAATACTCAGGGACAGAAATGGTGTAATTTTCCTAAACACAAAGAGCAAACATGCCAAAACTGAAATCAGAACCCAAATGTCCTGATACCTATGTCATGTACTTTAACCAGAAGTCTTCCCTTCTCCTTAAAGTCATCTTGAACACAGCAGAAGCAATGTGTAGTGATAGTGATGAACTAGAGCTGTAAAGCAGGTATTACTTGTTTTGTGTTTTTTTCCCATTCTTCTCAGTTTTATTTTAGTTTCCTTAAGCAATGCAGGACATCTAGTCATGCTATCAGTAGGTGTCCTGTCCTCATGACTGTAAAGCAACCAGATTTGAGAGAAGATTAAAGTTTTCAAACACAGCAAGTTCCTGTAAGTCTCAGAGATGGTCAAGAGGAAATCTAGAGGTTCCAGTTCCTACAGAAATGCTCCTGTCTCTGATCTTTCTGTCCCTCACGGTGTCAGTAATTGGCATATTATCATAAAAGCATATGCTGATACCTTCTGTTAATAGCTGCTCATTTGCAGAAAGTACCTTAGTAAAAACTACCCTGGAGATGAGAACATTAGCTAAATACTAAAAATATAAATATTTAAATTTAAAAGTAACTTACGATGTTTGAGGCTCAAAGGCGTTGGTAAGTGTAGGAGTGGATTAGGTGCAGTGCATTTCTTCTTGTCATATATATATTGTGCATGTATAACATGATGCGGTAGATGTAAACTAGGGGATTTTTTTTTGTATGGAGAGGAAACTACTTGGATTCTTTGCAAGATGCTCCTAGATTTCACTTGAAAGAATATAGTGATGAGTATCATTTAATCCTGGTGAATTTAGACACATTATACAAATAGCCCTGTTTAAAAAAGGAGCTCAAATCTCTGATATGTATCACTGCTTCTCCTTGATCCACTCCAGTAGCCCAAGTTTAAATTTTCCATGTGAATTTTTTTTTAAATCTTAGAAAGTGATGAAGTACCACATTTGTAGAGCAATTCAGACTTTCCATTTCTTTATTATGTGCACATGATGTAAACTGCTTTTATGTAAAAAATAATGACTTTTAGATATAAGCAGTCAGATTAGTTAATTTAAATATTATTATATATTATAACTGCAGCCAGATTATTTGATAATGCCTGTGCCTGTCTCCTCTCACCGAACACGTGAATGTTTTCCTTTCATTTTATGATGCTGCTTGCACGGAAGGGTGTATGCACAGATGTGTAGGAGCCATCAAGCGCGCGCTGTGGTGACAGCAGCGCTCTCATGCCTGACGGGCAGCAAGGAGGGCAGACCCTCGGCGTGAGCCCGCTCTTGGCAACGTTTGCTGCTAGCCAGAGGCTGAAATGTGCTTTTGTGCTGAGCATGATGAATGTGCTGGGAACATATTGAGGCCAGCGCCACCCTGCCTGCAGCTTGATGCCACAGTGCGTGGTGGGGAGCACTGGGCGGAGGCAGCAACGGGGATCGCGGCAAGCCCCGTTCCCACCATCCCTGCCTCTTTGGTGTGGCTGGAAGAGAAGAGCCTCCTCCTCAGGGCTTTATTCCCACCAGTGGCTCTACCCCTGAGGGAAGATGATGTCCATTTGGCAATAAATCCCTGACTGGAGCCAGAGAAACCCAAATTTTGGCCATTTCTGAGAGAGAGATGAGGAGCAGGGTCTTGTGCTGCTCCTGATCAGGACTCGGCAGCTGTGTGCCTTGACTGCCAGCTCGTGCTTGGATGGAGTTTGTGAAGGCTGGAGGCGCCTGGAAACCCCTGGGTGATCCAGGGCTGAGGTTCACACACCTGCACACGTGCTGGTGTGCTGGGGTGACGTTACGAGGAGGCTGAATGAAGTGACTGCGTCCAGCTTCGCACCGCGGCTGCACGTGGATGGACACAGAGGCTGGGCCACCCTGACAGAGAGGGAGCACCTTTGGGGGACTTACTCTCCCACGGACACGCACCAAATTTTTTCCTTACCTTTGCAGAAAAGAAATTCAATAAATCAGCCCAAAATACTTCATATGCTCACAAGGAAAATTCATTACCTGCACGTTTTCTGCACGTGCACAGCATTGTATCTACATTACAAATGGCACAAACATGTCTTAGAATCAGGCTTTATTTTTTCCAGATGGCAGACTGTTTCTTAAAACATATTTCTACTTAAATAATGGTGGCCTGCTGAACAAAATAATGATAATATAAAAAATGCCAGTGACTTAGGTCCACTTTTCATTGCTTTAGCTAACTATCCAAGGCACAGAGAAGTAATTCCGGCCTTTCTTTGATCTCTAATGTAATTGATAATCATGAAAAGTGTGTAAAACAACATATAAGATGTGGGGAACAACATTTTTTTCCTCCCTATGTAAGGACTTTATAACTAATTGAGCTCCCTCTTCTTATCTGTTAAATTAAATGTATGATCCTGGCTGTTTTTTAAAATAGTTAGGTCTAGGCTAACAGAAGCTCAGTGTTCCCTGCAGGAAAAAAATGGGTGAGATCCACAGTGGTGTGATGGGGAGTAGATCAGACAACACATTTTTGTTTTGTAAGCAAATACCGATTTGTGGAAATCAAGATTTCCACAAGGCTGCTTAAACTAGTTTCAACCAGAATGAAATTGTTAGCTAAAAGGAGAATGAAAGAGAGACCCTCACTCATCCTCTATTGAGAATTTTATTACACACTCAAAAGCACTGCAGAAAATGCAAAGGAAATGAAAGATTGCATGGCATTTGCAACAGATAAACAACCTGTAAGAGGCCTCATTCCTTGGAATTTGTGCTGAGGTGTAAATTTATTTAAGAAGATAAACCTCACTATGTTGTCAAAAATCACAGTGTAACTTCCTCACAGAAAAAAATTAAAACACTAAATATGCTTGTTCTTAGTAATGGCATAATGTGCCAAGAAATGTAATCCAGTGGGAACCAACTCAAAAATTAGTGTAGTGCAGTGTAGCATTGCTGGAGAAGGTATTAAGAGTACTTTTGCCATTTTTTACTCTGTTACTCAAGTCCAAAATCCCAGCATTTACCATGGCAATTCTATACCATATGGGCAATGAGTGCTACAGCTATCTGCAGCATGTTGTTAGGAAAACAAACACATACCGAGATGTGTGTCATGTGAACTTGTATTAATTTTACAGTGTTTTGAAAGAAAAAAAAACTTACTGCACGACACTGCTATTCCCTCCTCCCCTTTCCAGACTTTGTGGGTCATTCGGGAGGTTGTTGCCATGCTGTATTTGTCTTCCCCATGCTCAGATGGGGAATATCAGAAGAGGAAAATATGTCCAAGAGGTGAGTCTTGGGTGAGGGACAGAGCACTGCTGTCCTGTAAGCAGCATGGTGGGAGCACAGGGGCAGCAGAGTGATCCTGTCCCTCTGTCTCCCTTCCTCTGCACTCTCCTTCTGCTCTCCAGCTCCTCACTTCTCCTGCAGAGGCAGCTGCAGTGCCTGAGCATTTTTGGCCGTGTTGTCTGCTCCTGTGGCCTCCCCAGTGCTGTGTCTGTCTGTGGTTGGAGCATCTGTAGTGGCATCCTGAGCAAGCACCAAGTTGCACAGGGGATGTTGAGGAAGACTTTCATACAAAGGTATTGTCAGGAGCCACAACTGATGTTATAAATCTACTCCAAAGATACATTAGGGAAAAATATTAAGGAGAGAAAGAGACAGGGAGAAAAAGAAAAGAAAACATTTCCCTGGTGGACATCCAGAAAGAGCAGGTCCTAGATGAGACTCTTCTGTGTGGTCTGTTCCGTGCTTAGGTGGTGGTGGCGATAATGATTTTTGATTTTCTTCTTTTCCATATTTTTAATCTAATATTATGTACTCTTTATCAGGACCACTAAAACTCTCTTAGTGCTGACTGATCACTCTTCATTAGCTGCAAGTGTTGCATGTTGTTGGTTTCCATGCCTTGAGCATGTATATTATTGGATAATACTAATAGGATGTTTATAATTGTTATCTGTTAAACAATATTATGGAGTAGAAGCTACAAAGTGAAGGGTGAAGAGGTAAGGAAAGAAAGTGTTTTATACATCAATGACAATCACTTTCTAGGATAAAACAGATGTATCAGATGCACTTCATACATGTCAGTGCAAGACCATGAGAATACTATCATAGCAGCCTGGGATGCATGAAGGAGGTTCCAAAACCTTGGCCTCACAAAGGTTAGGGAACTAAAGGCACTCGACCACAAGGGTTTGTGGTCATTATTATGTCTTTGCAGGAAGACGTCCACTCCCCAAAGAGACAATCAGTGCCTGTAGTGGGCAGCCCTGTGGTAGTTTGGTGGTATGGTGTATACCTGGGTGGAGAACCTATGTTGGTGGTGTGCTTTATTCAACCCATTCCCAGCTGAATTTATTTTCTATGTTCCTCTCCCTTCCTTTTTCCATGCACCAATCTCCTGTAGGTCTAAATCAGATTTGCCAGCTCTGGGTAGCTGGGTTATGTCAAATGCCACCAGATACCTATGTTTAGATAACTGAATTGAACTGACTATGCCTGAACAGATCACTGTTGATTAGAATGGGAGTTGAGACAATAGCATAGCTACACTTACACGAAGACATCTGCATTGAAGCGTCTGAATCTGGAGCTGAATACCACCCCCATTCTTCTCCATTGATGAAACTGTTTGGTTTTAATCCACCTTCTTTCCAGAATGAGTCTTGCAATATCATTCTGCATGTCCACCCCTCACAGTAACTTATGAATCTTTTGGCTATTTCTAGCAAATTTGACCGTACTGGAAATTTGACATGAAATTCTCACTTTTTTTTTTTTTTTTAATGTCAAGGACTGGAAGGGAAGACAGAGCCAAATTATTGCCTGCATAGTGAGTGGAGTTCACCTGTCATCATGCCCTCAGATTGGACAATCAGCACCTGAAATCTCTGTCCTGATGTTCTTGACTTGGTAGAGGTTTCATGAGAGACACATAGGTGCTCAAGGCCACTGTGTGAAAATGTAGGGAAGAAAATCCATATGAAATCAAGTTTAATTGGTTCCCCCTCTTGCAGGACAGCTGTGTTGTCCTGATATCAGTGCTGTGGTTAGTGAGACTTCAGAATGAATATTTGTGCACCGTCTCCACATTTCTTTCTGCAGTGTCCAGGATGCTGAACTGTGTTCATGCAGCTCACCTGAAGTGTACTGTGTTGTGGGGTTACTACTTTGACCCTTCAGGCTCTGTTCTGCTTCCAGCTGCCTGTCCATGCAGTGCTTCCTCTCTCCTGCTTCTGCAATGCCTACACTCACAGTAATTTTGGCAGATAGTACAAAGCCTGTTGTGACATGTTTCTATGGCTTGAAATTACACTGTTCACCACACTCACTAGAAGATACTCAAGGTTTTTATTGCACCACTGCACCACTATTGCTTTCAGTCGTTGACAGCCTGCTCAGAAATATTGCCAAGCTAGCAAGATTAGTGACACTGTATTCTTAGAAGCAATTATCCTTCTGTTGACATAAATCTAGCTTAAATTAATGTTTCTTTTGGATATTTTCAAGATGATCATCTAAAGAGAGATTAGCAAACTGCATTCCTATCACTGGCTTTTCTTAATTGGTTTGCATGTCTGCATGTTGGCAGACTGCAAAGCACAGCTTTGTTACAGTGGCCCTCCTTCACTCCAGGAATATCATCCTACAGCAACTCACAAGGCTTTTCAGTAAGGGTGTGAGCGCTGCTCAATCATTAAAAAAGGTTGTTGTTGATCATGGGCTGTGATTCTTTTCTGAACAATTAATGGATAAGGTGCAAGGGGTAATGGGTACAAGTTGAAACACAGGAAGTTCCATCTCCAGGTGAGGAAGAACTTCTTTCCTGTGAGGGTGACAGAGCCCTGGAACAGGCTGCCCAGAGAGGCTGTGGAGTCTCTTTCTCTGGAGATCTTCAAACCCGCCTGGATGCCACCCTGTGCCCCGTGCTCTGGATGTCCCTGCTGGAGCAGCGGTTTGGACTAGTTGATCCCTAGAGGTCCCTTCCAACTTCAACCAATGCGTGATTCTGTGATATGGTGCTAAGGAAGAATGGTTTCCTCTGAACCAGGCAACAGGTGATCCAGCTGTTATTCCTGAAATGCAGGATGAATCCTGAATACATTCGTTGGAATACTGGGGCAAACTGAATGCAAACAACAGGTTACACTGACAGTCTCCTGGTCCTCCACTGGGCTCCGTTGTCTCAGGAGAGCAAGGACCTCCAGCTGCTTGACAGCAGAGGCTCCAGAATGCATTTTCCCAGTCCTGCATTCATGTAACACAGATTTGCAATATGACACAGGGAAGTATGCCAGAATAAACAGGTGTCAAACAGGTGAAAATAATATTACAATATTAATGGCAGAGTTATACCAATACAGGTCTTTAGATATTTAAAAGATTTGCTGCTGCAATCTTCTTGTGCGCAATACTGGTTTTAGATAAGGCCTAAGTCCAGAGGCAATACCTGTGGTCAACCATGTGTAGCAGGTTTAGGATACTTGGTTCTCAGCACACATTCAGGCTTGCTGTTCCACTGGTGCATTAATGTGGGTTTGCTACGCAAGAGCTAAGGGCTCTCAGAGAACAGAAATCACATTCCCAGCTGCAAGGACCTTCCATTAGCTTTTGCAATGACTGTTTGTGGTTGAGTACCACAGATTTAGGCCACATTAATCTCACCCTTCCCCATGTGGGCTTTAAAACAGAAAGTAAAACAGTTGGGATAAAATACTGGCCTTCTGGAAAAAGAATGGGCTCTGCTTGCTGGTCCCAGAGGGAATATTTAACACCAGGATTAGTGTTACTAAGGAGTGGTTTAATGAAGCTGGCTGTCACTGAGCTGGGCAGGGTTATACATCTGGGAACAACATCCACATGCCAATAGAGCAGGGCAGGCAGTTGTATTTAGCTTAAGGACTAGGCCAAAGAAATGATAGTGGTGTTTTCCTGCTTTACTTTTTTTATTTGAACTTAAGCAGAGATTGCTGATCTTATTTATAGATGAAGGGATTAATGTATAACATTAGAAAGAGTTATGATATCTGGTCATCTCCTAAGGTTGGGCTGTAAGAAAAGGGAATCGATGCAGTGTTGCTGACTGCCAGCAGCTTTGGTTGAGTGTCTTCAGGTAGTCCTGCCCAGGAACATTATTGCCTACTGGCTTATCATTCTCATCAATGCAACCACTTCATATAAAAAAAGTGCAAGACAGACAAATTGCAACCCAGAGCATGGTCATGGAACAGTAACAACTGTAACTCAGCTCCTGAGCAGATAATTTTGCTGCTCCACTTTCTCTTTTCTGTCATTAAATTGTCAGTTCCTGGAAATACACCCTTGGTCTTGGTTTATAATCAGACATGTATTCTTATATTGAAAGAGTAAGTAGGTCATGAATGAACTTGATTAATGCATCACTCAGCTACAGACTTGAGATGCCAGCATGAGTTCAAGTCCTGCATGTTTTCTCTGAAGGAAAAGCATTCTGGCAGTCATTCTAGCCTTTGGAGGAGTTGTGTGTCTGAAGGCATCGAAGCAACCGGACAAGGAATATGACAGTGTACAAGAAGATATATCCTCTTACAGTGCTTATCCAGGTATCTCACAGAGATGACATACATTCACTCTGGGCACTCATTTTGGCCAATGCTCATTGAGCTGGTGCTGCACTCCATATAAAAGGCCCTGATGTGTTTTCATTAATCTTGCAAAATGCAAATGTCTTCTGCAGCATGTGCAAATTCTATAGAAAGGCCTTTTTTTTCTGCTCTTGTTCACCCGCTATGCCTTCCCTGAGAACCCGTTTAGTAGTGAGTCCTTCCTGCTGTGGCAGATCCTGGTGTTTATAAAGGGCCGTTCCTGGAAGGTGCTGTAATGACCAGCAACACCAGACTTAGAACTAACTGCTGAGTCTGCAGCCTGGGGAGGAGGCAGCAGGTCTTCTTTTCCCACGGTCATGTCAGGCAGTTGCTTTCTTAAACTGATTCATCTTCATTTTAAAACAGTTTACCCTCACTGGAAGTGTTTGCATTCCAGAACCTCACAGTCATCTGATAGTTAAAGCCTTTTAATTTTGCCTCATTAGTGTATTCATGGCTAATTTATACCAGTTCATTCTCACATCAGTGTTATCTTTTAAACAGCTTGTTTGCTCTATGGTCTTTACTGTGCTTAAATATAAAGTAATATTTATATATTTTTATCAGCCTGTTTTCCTCCCTATCAATCCCTTGAAGCTCTGCTTTGCTCTACTGTGCTCTGGCCTTGCCTATAGCCAGCCTTGTTGCCTGTGTCCCAGAAATGGCAGGCTGCTGCCCTGAGAAGGTGCAACTGCTGTCATTCCCCCAACCAGCACAAACCCCTGGATCAGCACACCTGAATGTATTTTATTTTGCTGGAAAAATCCACATATTTCTCCTCAGTCTTTGGCATCCTTGGAGATGAAAACAGGGCACAATCATCATCAAATCTGCTCCTGGCATCTCATGCAGCTACTCTTCTGCTGCAGATGTTTTCAGATAATCTTCCTTTCACAACTGGAAAAGACAGGCCATTTCTATAGCTGGAGCAAGTGACCTAATCCCTTTTCCATGATCCCATCTCGGAGAGCTCAGCCTCGTGGAATGGCTGGTACCTGCTCCTCTGCAGCCCACCTGAACTCTGGCCACCACGCTTTGTCACCGGTATCTCCAAAGCATCAATAATTAAAATACGTCTGCAATCCTTTTGCAGTACTACGCGAGCATCTTTAGTATTGACAAGACCAACAGATCCACCGGCAATTTATTTGCCTTTGGTATGTATTATGCAGTACAAAGGACGTCTAGGCTAAGTGTCTACTAGAAAATTAACTGGTGGGAATATTTCTGGGCAACCTATATTGTTAAATGGTCTAGTTATGCTTTTGGCCATTCTCCCAAACAATTCCTGGATGCAGTGAGGAGATGTCATGAAGCAGGTGATGCTGTCCCCACTGGTCTGTTGGCCAAGGGCATGCTTAAATTGTTGGCATAACCATAGTGTCCTATGAAACCTGTCTATCTTACCAGGATTAATATGTTTCAAGCGTTACCTGCCACTGGCAGAGGTAAGATCTGTAACCTGCCTGGTACTGACTATTTTATAAATCTCATACAGAGCTGTGTCCCCTTCATTGTATTCAGCTGGGCTCACTCCTCTGGTATAAAATTCAGAGCTTGCTTCTATCACTCCAATGATCTAAAGATCAAGGAAAGCCTGCTAAGAAGCAGTTCCAGCAATTCCACTGATATATCTGACCTAAAATTGCCTGTATGTTGATAGAAAAGAGAGAACACCTCCAATTTCTTGCAACTACACTGAATTTTTCTGCTGTGGCAATGAGCCAAATGGTGCAGTCAGAAAATGCCATGACATGGAACAAGTTTATTAAGGCAGAAAGGAAAACACAATTTTCTGGATCCATTTCGTCTTACTGCATCTGTTTTGGTAACAAGTTCTAAATTAAGGTTTATTACAGGAGATGCTTGTTCATTTTACAAGATGATATCAGATTAGCAGACCCTCGAATGACCATTTCTTTTGCTTGTTAGTTTTAAAAAGACATAATGATTAAAGAAATATCTCAGAGTGACGGTGCTGGAAGATTGCTTTATGAAGAGCAGGAAGAAGTGACCTCACTGCCAGTGACTTAGATTTGCTTTAGAAAGGCAATCTACAGAGGTAAAATCCACTAAGTTACACAGTAGCAGTAAAATAGTCTCTATATACTCCATATTGCAGAGTTCATAGGCAGAGTAAAATCACTGCATGGCTTACAAGTCTCTGAGATTTGCCCTCACTGCAGTGATCACGCTTGTAGCTAAGGTGTGTGGAAACCTCTCCTCGTTGGTGCTCTGTCCATCCATCGCTCCTCCAAAACCTTTTTCCCTTTCCCTTATCCTCCTGACCTCTTCCTTCACTTAGCAGAAAGTCTTCTAGGGGATCCAAAGGACTTTGATTCACTGCCCCAATATGTTACCTTGGTTTTAGGATCCTTTGGTCGTAGGTAGTACCAGATCCTGTCATCCCACTCATGCCCTCATAGGCTGCTTGGCCCTGTTCTGGTTCAGCAAAGCCGTGCCAGCACATCAGGGAGCTGTTCCCACCTGGCTGTTGCCTCAGCCATTCCTTTTGGAATTCCTATACTCTGTGAAAGCTGAAGGTAGGGGGAACATGTTTTCATTTCCTTAGTAAATATAAGTCAAAACCCTTTAATGAATAAAAGTTTTTCCATGGA
This sequence comes from Crypturellus undulatus, assembly GCA_013389825.1. Taxonomy (NCBI): domain Eukaryota; kingdom Metazoa; phylum Chordata; class Aves; order Tinamiformes; family Tinamidae; genus Crypturellus; species Crypturellus undulatus. The sequence continues at coordinate 2,192 of VWPW01006693.1, read as the reverse complement.
GATTTTTAAGTCACCCTGAAATAGCCCTCAAATCTTGGCCAAAGTGCATGCAGGCACAATTTCCATGGAAAGCACTGTTATGTGGAGGAACTTGTGCCAGCCAGCATGCACACAGTGACTGTTCGATCCCTTCTCTCCTTCCTGCCTCGGGAAATTTTTCAGGGAGGCAGGGGGAAGGTAGTGGCTGGACTCTGAAAGGGCATCATGCTCTTCATTCAGGAGAAGATAACCAATCTTCTGAACCAAAATGCTTCAGAAGAGGATACTAAGGAATGAATACTAATGATACTAAGGAATTGAATGTCTTGGCAAGTCTCAAGCAGGGTATTGGACTAAGAGATTGAATCATAGAATCATAGAATCATAGAATGCCTAAGATTGGAAGGGACATCTGGAGGTCATCTAGTCCAACCCCTCTGCACATGCAGGGCCACCTAGAGCACGTGGCACAGGACTGCATCCAAGCGGGTCTTGAAGATCTCCAGAGAAGGAGACTCCACAACCTCTCTGGGCAGCCTGTTCCAGTGCTCTGTCACCCTCACTGTCAAAAAGTTCTTCCTTAAGTTCCCATGGAACTTTTTATGCTTCAGTTTGTGGCCATTTCCTCTGGTTCTGTCAGTGACCACTACTGAAAAGAGGCCAGCCCCATCCTGCCCACGGCCTCCCTTGAGGCACTTATAGACACTGATGAGGTCCCCTCTCAGCCTTCTCCTCTCCAGGCTGAACAAGCCCAGCTCCCTCAGCCTCTCCTCATAGGGCAGATGTTCCAGGCCCTTGTTCATCCTAGTCGCCCTTCACTGGGCTCTCTTCAGCAGCTCCACATCCCTCTTGTACTGGGGGGCCCAGAACTGGACACAGTGCTCCAGATGTGGCCTCACCAGGGCTGAGTAGAGGGGTAGGATCACCTCCCTCGACCTGCTGGAGATGCTCCTCTTAATGCATCCCAGGATGCCATTGGCCTTCTTGGCCACGAGGGCACACTGCTGCCTCATGGTCAACCTGTCGTCCACCATGACGCCCAGGTCCTTCTCAGCAGAGCTGCTCTCCAGCAGGTCGGTCCCCAGCCTGTACTGGTGTCTGGGGTTATTTCTCCCCAGGTGCAGGACCGTGCACTTGGCCTTGTTGAATTTCATGAGGTTTTTGATTGCCCAGTTGTCTAGTCTGTCCAGGTCCCTCTGGATGGCAGCACAGCCCTCTGGAGTATCCGCTACTCCTCCCAGCTTCGTATCATCTGCAAACGATTGGGTTTGCTGGAGTAGAGCAGTTGTGGAAGATCTTAACCAGTGGGTGATCTTCAGTAAGCTGGATATGGTACAGGCTACTGCCAAAGCTATAAAAGACAAATGAATTGATCAACAATAAATATGTTGTTTTTAAAAGGAAAATAAATCTCCCCTCAGAACTGGTGCTTTCTATAACATTTAGAGTGTCCACTCCTCTCATGTTAGTAAGGTGTAGCTGAAAGATCAAGCTAATAGTAAAGGAAAAGTCTGTAAAACTTCTTCTGACTTTTCTCATGTGCACATTTCTATGTGAATGTGTGTACACACAAGTATCCTTGGTACTTTTTGAAGAGACTAACCGATCTGGTGTAACAGCATCTATGAGTTTCCCAAATTATCAGAGCTGCAGAAAAAAAATAGCATCAGACTTGTACAAAGACATGCTAGCACACCTCATTCTTTCTTTTCATGAGTGGGATGAGGTGTGGGGGCCAGCGAGAGAATGTTTTACAGAAAGAAGGACTTCAGGGAAGGGACTTGAAGTGGAAAAAGCCATGATGGACTGCACCTCTCTAGCTGTCAGATGCAGCTTGGAAGTCAACCAGAATGTCTAAAAAGGCAGTTTTTCATATCCTAGTAACTAATCTATTTCTTAAAAAAAAAAAAAAAATGATTTTTAAAGTCTTTTAACTTCACTCATGTGAAAAAGAGAGTTACATGAAAAAAATATTTTTTACACACAAATCTGTCTCCTATCAACCACCACAAATGTAAAAACTGAAAGATACTTTCTCTGCACATACAGAAAAAGTGAAAAGCTGACCAGAGCAGTTCTGGGAATCAATCTTTTCAAACTCAAATTTCTGAAATTATGATTTTTGCTAATTACTGATATTACACTCCTGTTTAGCAACAATAAGACAACATTGCTCAACCCTCCTCTTGGATCATAGAATCATAGAATCATAG
>VWPW01006692.1:0-16946 GCA_013389825.1 Crypturellus undulatus | reverse complement strand
TGCAATCAGTGAAAGATTTTGCAGCAAAGGGCTGGGTTGGAACCTAGATGTGAAGAGCCCCATTAAAAATCACTGAAATCACAGTTGTTAGATTTAAGCAGGATATAATGCCCAAGTATAAAATTTGGCCTATGAAAGGTAAGGGAGAAGGCAACACAGTCCTGTATTCCTTAGTCAGTTAATACACTCATTCGTCCTTGTTACCAGCTTATAGAGTCACCAGCATATAGTGGAAGCAATATCTAAATAAGGAACGAGGGAGAGGATGCAAAATCATTCTCATGCATTTATCAGAGATTATTAGTTACATGTATACTATATATGAGAGCCAACGAAAAAGCCATGCTGGTGTCCAGCTTTAGCATGCCTTTCATATCCATCATAGTAACTGAAGGCTCAAAACACATAATATCCAGCACATTGTTATGAATTGTTACTAGTCCCATGGCTTAACTTGAGCAAGTGCAGTATAATAAAGTTAAGCATAATATGAAGTCTGTTCAATTAAAGGTACATAAAGTCTGTTTTATGTTTTGCTTTACTCTGTAACTTTAGAGAGCTCTGGATAGCTCATTTATGTAACCATATTGAGATTCATTTTGTTAGAGCAGGTAAATAGAAAACAGTACATCAACCAATTTGTACCATTGTCTTCACATTGTACTCCACTAAATAAGTAAATAAGCCTTTGCAGTGTCTGTAGTAAGAAACAAAGTAGTATAATATTATTTTGTTCTAAATACTTTAAGTGATAACTATGAGATTATATTGATGCTGCATTTTTATCTTCGGTATTTTCTTGTTGTGAAAAAGTTGATTTTATTTTTATTGTTTGGAAACTGTATTTTGGTACAAAGGAGAGCCTTGCTTAATGTTTCTTTTTGAGAATGTTTAACCTCTATAAAGACTGGTGTTGTTGGGATCTTATATAACTTATTTAAGTCACTTTTTAACCAACACTTCAATCTTAATCTGTTATTTAAATATCAGCTGTTAAAAAGAAGGGCAAAAAAATAACTTTCCCACAAAACACAAAATAGATTGCATTTCCTGCCCTCAAATAAAGTCAGCTGTTTTAAAACCAGAAAGTTATTGAGACACAACATTTTAGTTCATAGCTAACATCATTGTATTTCATGGACTTTATCTTCAGCTTGCTTCTTAGCAAATGAGATTTTTCAAAAAAGGGAAGTAAGATTTTCAGATTATAAGTGAAATTGCAGATGATTAGCAAAACTTAACTACCATAATCAAAGACAGTTTCTGTTGTTTAAGTTTTGTAATCAATAATTAAAAATGATAAGACATAGTGGACCACCCACAGTGAACATTTAATGTTTGCTTGGGCATTGGATGACCGCTTTAAGAACACTTAGGATACAAAGGAGGTTCTCTTTCGACAGAACTACCTAGATTACGTGGTCAGGGGAGTGATTATACATAAACATGATTGAATCAGTTTCAGGACTGAAAACACTGTGCTGCTCAGCGTCTGAAAATGGGAAATATGAGGAACCATTTGTGACATGAATAGCAGTTTCTGTGAATTAACGAAATGAAAAAAAATGCTTTGAAGAAATTGATAATTTCTGCACTCTTGACAGACATACTTAACACCCGTTGTGGTGGGAGTGAACTACAGACAGTCTATCCAGAGGATCACAGATCTAAACCATAAGCTCTGTTTTATGTCACCCTCAACAGAAGAGACTCCTGAGCAAAAGGAAAATGGGGATTTTAAAAAATAAAAATAAAAATCACTGAACAACTATGTATAATATGTTATATTTAAATAAAAATAATAAAATGCTTGGAATAGAGTTTCTTCTTCTTTTTTATTAACCTGAAACACTGCACAACAAAAACAAAAAGGCAAAAGATCTGTTGTACCACAGGATGTGGTTTGGTGGTGCATAGCCTCAAAACAAAACAAAAATCACTAGAACATTTGTAAAGTTTCTTTAATTTTTTGCATGTGTGAGTCAGCTATCTCCACTCTAATAACAACCAAATGCTTTAGATTCTTCCCCTAAGTATTCAGGTTCACCTAGTTTATACAGTGGAAAAAGCAATGAATTTAAAACAAGCACACTTGATGAAAGAATGAAGGGCTTTAGGAAGAAGAACATGTACTCACATTTTTGAGTAAACTTTAGATAAAGAGAAATAGTTGCATTTTATATAAGACTTGGTTCAAGAGGTTTCAGGTTATAAAGTTCACTAAAGGTTAGTAAGCTTTAGTAATACAAAAATAGCAGTGTATGATCACAAAATTTTATTTTAGATCTCTTCTGAAATGGGTTGTCTTTATTCACACAATCAATTATAACTACTGCAAGCAGTGATCCTTTAATGCAGGACGACATCACACACTTTAAAGTATCAAGTGTCATTATTTACTTTTTAGGTTGTGGGGCAGAATTTCTTACTCATTGGAGAAGGAAATGTAAAATCTATCACACAAATACATGTGATATGCTGAAGAAGTCAGGGTATGAACACTGGTAATATTTTCAATAAAAACTCATTGTCGAAACAATTTCAGTACAACTGTCAATAATAGATAAATATATGCAAAAAATTGTCCTTTTCCTACTGCCTTATAGGTATGAAATTGAATATGAAAAAAGGGGAGCTGACCTATTATGATTTATAGTTCATTTTTCTCACTAAAAATATTTTAACTAGATGAGAACTTTGGGGGAATAGGTTTTGGCATTAACCACTTGGAACTGCCAATTTCTAGTGATGCACAGTGAATCACAGATGCCTGATTAACATCCTCACACTCACTCATCCTGGAACAAAAAAACGTAGTCTGCCCTTCGCCCATCTCAACAACATAAAGAGGGCAAGTCAAAGAAAGATTGTTGGAACCTTGACTGAGTCTCATCTAATTGATTAAGAAGCACATTTATGTTGCAGCACTCCAGCTTGCTGCAGAACAAATGGGAAGCATTTGGACTCCTGAAATTCCTCACCAGAACCTTTAACAAAACTGTATACACAAAACTGTCACCAATGGTAAAAGCTATCTTATGCAATTGAATAACTGGATATGCTGGTGACAATGTAAGAAATACATGCTAGGTCATTCCATCATCTAAATACAAGGAGACCAGCATCATGATACCTGAAGAAAAGCACATGGAGTACTTCAGTGCACTGTTCTGTGCTAAAATATGTAGAGCACTGATATTATTTAGATAATAGACTGCAGAGAGAAAAATAAAACAGAGTCTTATATTTACATCAAAATCGGCGTATATATTTATCTCAAGATAAAGTAATAAATGACAGCTCAAGATATTGCAGGTCATTTATAGTGTTGAAAGTTCAACACAGCCTTTCATCCAAGATCCAGACTTGCTATTTTCCATCCAAATTATTCCGTGGCTTTTAATGTTAAACTTTTTTTTTTTTTTTTAGGATGGATCTAATTGTGTTTTTTTGCTTAACTAGCTTCTTTAACCACTTTGTCTGTTAGAAGCCTGGGAAAAGGCCAAATGCAAGTTTGGACCTGAAACTCCACTTTTTATGTAGCTGTACATGTGAAAAATAGATTCCACTCAATATGCAATATTCAGAAGCTTACCTTATTCAGTGAGGTGTACTAATTCACAGAGTGGGAAGAAATATGGCAGTCCACAACTGCCATATTTTTTCCTCAACTCTATAAATTCTTTATTTAATCTTTTTGAAAAATGCAATTTTCAGCCTACTCTCTTCCTACTACCTATTTGCAGCATATTTCTTGTCCAGTATTTGAAAGGTATTTTTCTATTAATTTTGCCTTTTTTTTTCATGTAGATACACTCCAAACAAGATTCACTGAGGCAGCTTGCATGGCTGATGACTGCACTATACTGTCATTACTGCCACAGACGACTCATATTTTTGATTCCATAGAGAATGTAATTCATAGACCTATTGATGGTACCATGATTTTATTACCATTGGCTCCTCTGAAACTACCCGTATACTTAATACCAAACATGCATATATAGGTTAAAAAGCTAAAGGCATTCTGATCATAGCTTTGCTTTTATAACAACCACCACGCACAAGGAATGCTACAAATTAATTAAAATATGTTATGCTTCTTCTTTCGTTTTTCAGGAAAAGAACGGATATAATGTTATGTTCTTTACAAACTTTATTGCTTTGCTCAACCAGTAGCTAGTTCAGGGTCAATGTTAGTCTTACACTGGATCTTACTTCAGTGATGAAATACAATAGAGATATCTGCAATCTTATTAAAGAAGTGTCAGTCACTGTCTCTTCCTTGTGGTCAGATGATTTGATTTACTGAGTGCTATTAATTCAGCATAAAGTTTATGTCCACATAAATATGGATTACATTTTGCTAAATAGATTCTAGCTTTAAGAGAATACAGCCCTGCTTATCCTACTAAATGAGCAATGTAGTCTTTGCTTGACAGAGACAGATAAGACTTAATTCATTACTTATTTAACAGATTGTTTGTTAAATGCTCAGAGATAAATGATAGAGTGTGAGAGAAAAGTCTTGCTGATACACATAATTATTACATTTTTGCAATAATTGGGAGGTACAGTGGGAAGGTGCAGTGACAGGGCAGTCGAAGCACTTTGACACAGAAAGCTGCAGCAGGGTTTAGGCTATACTCATATCGAAAGCTATCATCAGGTGAATGCCTGGGCCTCCAGACGGAGGAAGCCAGTTGCAAACGCAAAGATGGGTGCCCCAGTCTTCTGCCAGCTCTAGTCTAAACCATTTTCTTCTTCTTAAAGTCACAGCAGACTTGACTCTGATGATGTACAGGGATGAGGAATGTGCAGCAAATTCTACAGAGTCGGAGGAGATAGCTACTGACTTTTTAAGTCACCTGTGGCAATAATGTGATCCTCTTTCCCTCAGTCTTGCAATGTTTGTCCAGGACATCTTGTCAGAGTTCTAACACTAAGGTGATTTTAATCTCATTATATTTGAAGTGGAATGCAGCATGAGGTGCAATCTAGCACCAAGTCCTATGTATCAAAGTTCACATGTGAGAAAATTTCATATGAAAAGCATAATGTGAAAAGCATGAAAAGCACCTTGCATAATATTAGACTGCATAATATTACCATATTTGAAAATTGTCTATTACAGAAGAAACCAATGTAAGAAAACAGACTGCTCTTCAGCATGTATGTTACAGGCATTTTTGAATGACACTAAGCCTGACACACATTATATTTTCCCAGACTTGACGTATGTTTTGGGTCTGAGAGAGCTTCAGAAAGTTGTCTCAATTTCTTCACTGAAGTCTATTAATATAAGACAAGAATTTTGACCCAGAAAGTCCTTGAACCTTAGAGTTCGTAGAAGACTACTCTAGGGAAATACAAAACAGCTCCATTCTTCTGCTCTTTCCCTCGCGATACTTTAAACTCACTGCTGGGGATACAACATATTAGAGGACAGTTTGTAGTCAGACACAATATGGCTGTTCTTATATTCAGTAACTTCTGCTTCTAGGCTTCCAAAAATCTCCACCTAGTCACTGCTTTTATGTAGATCAATACATCAGCAGTACTGCAGTTAACTGCTCATGTCCAGTACCATTCAGGCTGACTGCAAGTACATCAGTCATTTGTGACATGATCTGAGCCAGAGGCTCAGCATCTATTCTGCCTATAATTTCTGCATCCAAGAAAATCAAGACACTGCCTGGGGCAGTAGACTGTAATCTCTACTTATAGAACATTTAGAAAAGTGCGACACTATGCTAGAAATATATAAACATTTCTGCTCTTAAATTTTTAATTACCAAATTAAACTGCAGTAAAAATGAGGTATCCAGTAATAAATTCTGCAAAATAATTCTTTATTCATAATCCTAGAGATGAGCTCTTCTCAAAAGCCACAATGCTTGTAACCATCATATGGCAGCATTTCTATATTGCCCTTTACATCTATGCCTCATTTGAGTTTGAAGTGGAACCCTATTTCTAATGAAGCTGTTCAGTACTCAGAACCATTAGATTAGTGCTTCAAATCTGTTGAGATCAGTCAAAACTTCTAGTGTTGATTTTGATACCTGTCTAGTTGGACTGCTCCGCTATATTAAGTACTTGCGCAGAACCAAGAAAAACTTCTGAAATATGTAAAAAGATTCTGCAATATTTGCTTCTTTTTATTTTTTTCACCACAGGCAGGACAAGAAAAAAGATTTGAACTGGAGCAATGAAAATGTAAAATTAAATATTTGGAAAAGTTTTCCTGGCACCGAAGGAACTAAAATAAATTGTTTAGGAAGATTATAAAATTTCCTTTCAGAGATTTAAGGCTGTAGCCACTGACAGGGAGATGAACCTCTTGTCCAACGTCTCACAGAGTGCTACTTTCTATGTTTCTTTTAAGCCATTGACTGAATCTATATAAAATATTAAGCAATCAAGGGCAGTAATAACTTTCAGTTATTACAAATAGGGTCAAGCTCAAGATGGAAAAATGAAGAAATCCTATTAAAAATCGCAGAGTCATCCAGTCCCCCATAGTCCATAGTTACTTTAAACAAGTGTGTTTGTAGTGCCAAACAGGAAAAAATACGTAAGAAGAATAAGTAGTTAGAATATTTCTAACAAAAAAAAAAAAAAAAAGAGATACAGAGTGACGAAAAACAGCCTCATTGTAATTTTTTTCAGCAGTGCACATACTCAGATGGGAAATTTTAGCCAGATGATATTTTGTTCTTGAGCTTCCAGTCTGCACCGATTGCAAGAATCGAGATCAACCCTAGCAGTTATGATAATATACAAAAGTCAATATCCATCTCCTTTTGACTTACACAAAAACAACAGATAATTTTTATAGATAATTGCTATATTTTTCAGTGGTTCTTGAAAGAATAATACAGCAGCAAATAAACATCTCCATTAACCCGCTCCTCCTCAAAATGTGCTTTGTCCTAGTATCTGTTGACTAGTGTCCAACAGCCTTTACTCATTTCAGCTATCACTGAGTGATATAAATTAACCAGTAAATCAGTTTGTTCTATATAAAGTAAGTCTTTGATGTGATTGGAGCTAAATCATTTCTAGAGCTCATTTCATGTTTATATGAAATACCACACACATATACCTCTGTCAGTTCCTTGCCAAGCTCATCATGCTGGTTTCATTTTTTTCACCCTGCAGGAGCATTGATGTTATCACCTGCTACTATATTCTTATATAGGAAATTAGCATAGTCAGCCTCCATGTAAAATATGCTCATCTATAGTGTTCACAGCTCTTATAAATTCGTACTAGACTTAGATCTTATATCTTGAGGTCATACTACTCATATCAACAGTATAATTGTTACCTTTAGCTACTGCTGTTACCAGAACTCTGTTGTTTTGGGTACCAAGTAGAAAGGTAAGAGAGAAGACATGTTTCTACTCCAATATGATTACAACCCACTTTTATGATGAGGTAGACTATGACAAAGAATGAGAAACAGATGGAAGTTTATTATCATGGAAATCTAAATATTGTTATGCATACCGCTAACCTCTAAATGAAAGGAGGGGTTCTGGTCCTTATTGAAGAGGTGGACTTTGAGAAGAGATTTATAAGAAAATAAAATAGCAGCTATGGAGGAATTTTTTCCTCAGTCCAATGGAAGGAATAAGAAAGAAAACACAGACCTACTAAGAGAGAGACAGCTACGACTGTTAGTATCATGAGAGAAGTAAACAATATAAGGCATAACAGGGAAAGCCTTAATGGTGCACTCTTCCTCAAGGAGGTCAAAGATGAAATGAGATTCAAAGGATGCAAAGCCCTGTGATAGTAGAACAATCCTAGCAAGAGTGTCCTTGGTAGATGCAATGAAGGCCACAACAGCAAACAGCTGGCAAACAGCAAGATGGCATAGTGTTCAAAGCAGGTAGTCATGATCTTCTCAGAACACAATGCATCTTTCTTCTTTAATGAGATCAGGAAGATATTAAAGATAAATTAGTATTTACCATTTTCAAACAGTCTTTATACAGAATGACATTATTTGAGCTTAGAAAATAAAATCACTGAGAAAACCATAGCAATCATGAATATACAACAGTGCTTTAGAAGAAAATATTACATATGTTTCAGAGGAGGAAGAGATGATCCTTGTCACTGTAATGATCAACATAATGATCAATGTTGCACGTAAGTGTAATGATCAACTGTGTCAGACCAAGAGCTGGAAGAAAGGGAGGGTGATAGACAAAGGCAAAGATCTTTGACTGAAAATGCTTTACCTTTTTAAAGAAGACTTTAAAAAAAGTCTTCTTTTTTAAACAAAGTGCTAACTCAGGGCTATGATATCACATGAGACTGAAAGGACTCATGTCAGGCTTGCAGAGTAAAATTAGAGCCTTAACCAACAACATGGTATAAGTAAGGTTTCATACATACTGCATCACTGCAACAAATCACTGGGCAAGTAGAGATGTCATATCACAGAAGCAACAGAAGAATTTAAACCCGGTTAAAACAAGAAGAACAGGAGTGCAAATAAGGAGTATTGGGAAGAAGGAGTTAAATTAACTTTGCAGAACCTCATAGAAAAGGTTAATTTTAAAATTTGGGCAGTGCTTCAGCCTGGGGGAGAAGTTCAGATTTGCTTCAAACCAAGTCCTAGAAGTAAGCTGCTATTTGGTTCTAATTATTAAATTAAGTGTGATTTTTGTTTATTTCAGTCCCTTCCAGATTCTTCATGTTGTAAACATTTTGCTGGTAACATTATTGTGTTCTAAGTAAATATGGAATATTTTCTTAACTTGAGCCAGATTTCATTTAAAACAGCACCATATAACTTGGGCGGCCCTAATTAAACAGGGGACAGCTGGCAGCACTATTGCAATACATAGAAATTTTGTGCTGTTTCCTGTTTTTTTTTTTATTGAGCATGAAATCCACAACAGATTTTGCCACCTAGGTAGAACGGAACAGGATACTCTTACTTTTGTTATTTTTCTGCAGAAACATATAGCCCATAGCGTATGCAGCCAAAGCACTGACTGGACATGTGCAGTACTTTGCATTTCCCCAGGCACATGATGTGCACAACATGCCAACACAGGTGCTACCAATGGGAACTGGGAGCCAGGTTAACCTGCATGCCAAGCCAGGTCTCTATCACTGAGTTTCAAAAATCAGTGAGGAGAGAAGATTTTTGCTTTTGCAGCTTTTTTCATCTAACATAACATCAATGTTCACTCTTTGGAATATTTCTCAATTGTGGCTATGTATAGCTGAGTAAGTTTGTAGCTCTTTACATTATAATTTGATTTTACTAATGCTTACCTTCTTGAAACAGATCTTATCTTGATAGCAGTCCTCAAAGAGATGAGTCCGATTTTTCTCCAGTTATGTACCCTATTTACATTTCATATTTGTCAAGCTTTAATGCTCATCTTCAGTTTCAATTATATCTCGTTCCTCTGGATTTAAAAAGTAGTCATAGCAAGTGTTTTACTTTTTGTGAATGACTGGAATCAAGTCACTCTCAGTCTTTCTCATTACCTGAAAAGAAAGCTTTTGGTTGTTCAGCATAATGTACAGCCCTTCTTCTCTGATTACTTTCAAGACTCTTTGCTCCTCAGCATCTGTACTGTTTACAGTATCCTCTCATGCACAAGAAAAACAAAACTTTCTAGTTTTATCATCCTTATCCATAAGTCCAAGGATGAGATTAGTCCAGAAAACACTTATTATGGGCTCAAGTTATATGTGTATGCAAGATTGCATCTATTTTGAGATCACTGAATAAAACTTTGTCTAGCATCAGCCTTACTCCGAATATTCCTGGAGCGCCTGTGTAAGTGTGTCTTTTCAGTTGTTTTTGTCTGATTATTGCTATTTTTTGTCAATTAGTAAATCATGTAACATGTTTTACTGCTGTTTCACAGTGCTGATTTTTTTAACAGCAGTATGGTATGCTATGTTATGCTACGCTATGCTATGCTATGCTATGTTATGCTATGCTATGCTATGCTATGCTATGATGCTAAATGGAACGTTTATAAAATGTAGTATATCTAGACAGTTACTTTTATCTTTCAAATTTATCTTACTAATGAAAATCTAATTTACTCAAGGAAATCTAAATTCTCTTTTCAGCCTATTAATTATTACTAAGCTTTAATTTCCTAGCTCACAAATCCTGCAACTGGAATTATATAATGCTTATATAGTCTCAAGTTATCCTATATGCCTTTTTGAATTACAGTTTTCTATGCATTGTACGAATTACAATCTTTTATGTGAAAGGAATATGATTTAATCCAATAATTTTGAATGTGCTGTCTGTGGATGACTGCCAAACGGTCTAAAGCACTAAGAAAATAAAACTATCAACAATATGCCTAACTAGCTGGAGTTTTGCATCTCCATTTCCATTGAAATCATTCATTTAATCATTAAGCCCATTATTTTTATTAATTCATAACAAATAAAAAACTCCACACTGTTTTTATTGTTTATAATCACTGTTTATGTCATGTACAAAATTTTGCTGCTTCAGAAAAACTACCAAATGATGAATTTCTCAATCCCTATGAAAAGTTACAGTTCATTTTCTGCTCCTCTAATTCCTATTATATTCCTTTATCAGAGAGATGGAGTCCTGAAAAAGATCAAGGAGTTTTTTATCCCAACCCTTTTGTCTAAGATAGAATAAATTACCTAGACGGTCTCTGACAGTTTATCTGACAATTTTAACACCACTAATTATAGAAATTCTATTGCTTCTCTAAGTAGTTTACTTTGGTGTTAAACTATTCTTTGGATGATAAAATCTCTTCTAATACCTAATATAAATTTTCCTTGCTACAAATTAAGCTGATTAATTCATATTCTACCTTCTGCAGGGAAGAAAACAATTGCTTATCATCTTCTTTGTCCTAACCTTTTACGCGTTATCATACCCCTTCTTCATTCTTCTCTTTTCTAGACTAAACAAATTCTTTCATACTTCCTCTGGAGGTCATATTTTTTAAACTACTTATCATATTTATCATTCATGATAAGTTATCTCCTATTTCTATATCTTTCAGAGAATGTCTTCTTTCCTTGAAAGTCCTCATAAATACTAGGTGCTATGAAGTAATCACTTCCAAAATCTTACAAGGCATACTGCTTTTATTAACTTTTTGGAATGACTTTTGCCTTATTTGTAAATGACCATTCACCTGTACCTGTGTCCCCATCTTTCTTCCTGTCTTTGCCAAGCTAGTTCTTGCTCAGCCCGTGTGTGAATTCATGTAATTTTGACAGTGAATGAAAATTTTCTCCCAGCTGTGACCTTACTGTATAGCTTTATTTCACTAAGGTCCTAGTTTGCTTGAGAATGGCAGAGAGGACTGCATGGAAGTCATCCAGTCACTGCAGATAAATTTTAACCCAGACCCTCATAATTGCAGTCCAGAGCCAAAACTCATAAACTGAGAATCTCTCTGCCTTCCACCCTTACTATCTATCAACACCTACTCCTGCCCTAAAACTTTAGTTAACAGGTTTGCTTCTTTAGATCCAGGAAGTGAGAGACAAGATAAATTGTCTGGGTTTTCCCAGTTTACTTAGTTTACTCAGACTTGTGCCAACCAGGATTAGCTCCCCATACTGAGGGTCTATTCAACATCTAACTGCATCTATAACAGTCTAAAACAATCCCACACATCCCAGGCATCATGTTTTTAACGTCTGGAAATAACTTGTTATCCTGTCTTCAGCTACATGCCATTTTCTGATAATTATCCCCAACAACATATAAAACAAAGGAAAAAAAAAACAACAGGAACATTGTTAAAGTTATGAGCAGCTACTTAATCCAGTTCAGCACCATAAAGGCCTATAGCTTTATGCTTCTCTTCCCTGTCTTAGGACAGATGTAGTCAGGATGGAGGCCATCAAAGTGTAAATAGTTTTTTGTTAAACTTAATAAACCAAACATCAGAGGTGAAAAACAACATAGCTCAAACAATGTTTGTTGTAAAAAACATACTATCTTGAAAATATATTTTAGGTGCTTGCTTTGAGCAACACTAGCATTGCTGTCCTGTGAGGAAGGGATTTGAAGATTAGCAAGAAGTTTGATATTCACTCTGTCATTCTCTCTATGAAGATTTGCCCAAGTTGGGCCAATTTGTAGCTGCTATTTATGTTTACACCAAGCTGCTTCTTAATGCAAAAAACATCCTGGAACTAAGGAGCAGAATATAGGACTCGATCTGTCCCTGAGAGGCATTCTCATCCTTGAGAGCAGACACACGTGTTTCCATTTCCTTCCTTCTTCTCTGAGTTCACTAATTTGGTTACTTGCTCTACAATTGCAAGTAACAATTACTTGCTAATTCTTAACAAGATGTTGGAGAGCAGAACACGTCTTCTAAACTGATAGTTAGGGTATTCTCTTAGGAACTGGAAGATAGTAAATATCTTTAAATTAGTGTACAAAAAGTGGTGGTTCTGTTTTTGTCTTCCTTCATCCTTCTCCTATTTAAAAGAAGAAGCAACCTGAAGCTCAATGGAATTTAAAGTGTAAATCACTTGGCCAAACTTTAACTCTATCTTGTTTTACCCTGTAAACACCATTCTCATGTATTAATTCAGGGCAGAGGATATGTACATTTGGTCAGGAGAGCAATTGCATCAAGGAAACCTCTTTCTTGGATCTCTTTGGGCTCCACCAGACTGATATGCAGGCCATCAATAATCTCACTGCATCCCAATTTTTTCACACTAACTTTAGGGAACTCATTTCCTTCATTCAGGCTTTGAATTCTGCTCTCAGAGCCAGGTGTGAAGAAGATGCCATGTTTAGTCATTCTCTGGCAGCGGTCACTATGTAGCTCCCAGATAAGTTTTATAAGTAATTTATTGCTTGATTTTCTTTATTTTACAGACAAATCTCATGTACTTCTGAACCTATATCCTGCAGTGTCAATCTGCTATATGTAGTCAAAGTTTGATTGTCTGTTTACATTATTCAGTGAAAGCAAGAAAAGAAATACTATTTATGATGAAAGAGTATTTACTGAATGTAAATGGTGTCTCACTGAAATCTGCCTGATGTTGAAACAGATCCCAAGGCAGGTGCTCTAATATGACCAGGCAGGATCTGACTTTGCACATTAACTAGTCATTTTGCAATAACGTAAGGCTGTTTGAGGACCTCAAACTAGTCTGTTTTTCAACTGATTTCCAGCATGTTCTTAGAGTCAAATTGCTTTAAGTTGCTTTAGCCAGAGCAATGAGCAGCTAAAGAACCTAAAATGAGGAAAGGAAGTTAAATAATATGCAGCTTCTATTTTATTTGGCTCTGACAGAATGAAATTTTCTTTACCACCTAATCTGGGGGAGAACAAGAGAAAATCCATACTAAATCTGCTGTTACAGCCTTGTGCTTCACTTTTGAAGGCCAATTGTTGAGTGCTAGATCCTCGTGTCACCTCAAACCAAAAGCTATTTCTCTTTGAAATGTTTACTGTAGAAGACAGGAAATCTGTTTGCAATCTTAACCACAGACCAAACTTTTCAAAAGATGTCTCTAGTGTCTAAGAGTAAAGATAATCTTGTGGCTAAAACACTGGACTGGAATGGTGACCTCAAATCTCAGCTGCCAGAGGGGTTATATGTGACCCTGGTAAGGCATGTTGGGACAGATATAAATAAAAATGCCTAAATATAGATTCCAAAGTAGGTCTGTGGCAAATGATGAATCACAAACAAAATTTGTAATCTGACAACCTTCATTTGGTTGCTGTTGAAATTTTTAGGCACTTCCCTTTTCATGTCAAGGTTCCCTAAACTATACGATAAAAGATAAAACACAAAGCTCAGGTTGAAGCTTCTTTCCAAGTATGGTATTCTGGGTGAGATATTCTGGGTGAGCTCAGAGGAGCTGAGGATCCAAACCGCTGATCTGAAATAAAAAAAAAAAAAAAAATCTACCAAAAGATATGGATGTTTTCATTACTAATATACAACAAGCAGAGCTAATGATTTTCTTTCTCTCTTTGTCAGAACAGTGTTTTCTTCTGACACCCCTGGCAAGCCCCTTGTCAAACAGTGATGAATCCCTTCTAGAAGTTCATTCACCATTATATGACAAAACCCCTTCTAACTGTATATCACATCATAGTTGCAATTCCTAGGGAAAGAATTAAAAACCTCTAATTTATCTGTCAGAAATTTAGTCCCTCTAGGAAATGAAAAGGAAAACTGACTGTAAATATTTTCTTCTGTGGCTTAGTTCTAATCAGCTGTCTTAGTATAAAAACTCTGCAACACCTTTAGACCTACCTATGGCCCACTTGTTGACTGACTTCCTTCTTACATCAAATTGGACCATATATATGCCAAGGAAAAAAAAGAATCTATATTCAGTTGTGTTCTGATTTATTCTCCTGTACATCAGTCTGAACTTCTTAGAGAATCAAATGCTGAATTGCGAAGATTTCCCTTGAAAGTGCAAACTGGGAATCAAGGCTACATAAGAAATGTAAGTATTTCTAGTTAGAATCTGTTCTTCCCATATTGTAGACATTTCCCCCTCCCTCAGACAGAATCATGTACTACAGTGATTTTGCTGGGGCTCCCAACAGTAGCACTGGGTGAAGTCTAGGTCCTGAGTTTAGATTAGGTGTTGACTCTCATATGGATATTGGTAGCCCATCCTAAGACTTTAAGCTCTTTAGGAAAAGGACTGTCTTTAGTAGGGGCTGCTTCCTTCCACAAAATGTCCATAAATCTGGTAGAAGCTCCTGTGAAAATAAGTAGCAATTAAGGTGTTGTCATTAAAACTATGACTGTCATTAAAAAGTATGACTTCTTTAATTTTATCCATGAATTTTGATAGCAAAACATAGGCATCTTCTACTCTATTTTATACTTCAGAAAGCAAGTGGCTGCTGTTTTTCTTTTCCTTTGGTCCAGCTGGACCCACTGGCATGAACAAAGCACTCAGGTTAAGATCAGATTAGTAAAACACAATTAAGCATAATTCATGAATCTGATACCAAAGTATTCAGCATAGATCCTCCAATTTGACCTCAAATGGGTCTGTATGGGTTTTATAAACCCTTGTGTTTTACAAGGATGTCTTTAAAGCTGTGTTTGATAGTTGTTCAATACTTAGGAACAGAACATTGTTACTGGGTGTGCGTCCCAATTCAAAATACCACAACATTAAACATTTTCAGCCAAACATAACTTCTAGAGAATGTTCCACATGTTTGGCCCACAGAGAAGAGGTTATAACACTACTGCAATTACATCCTCTACAGATGGCACATACTGTATGGATTACAGCATTACTTGTTCTGTTGCTGTGGAGTTGGTTTGAATTGTCTGTGAAACGCTGGAACCATAAATCAATTCTTCTCCCTCTCAAAGAAAAAGGAAATCAAAGAAAATTTTGTGCAAAATGGCAAGGGTCAGGGAGGCTAGGGCAGCCTTCCACTTCATATTTAGAATAAAACAACTTTCTTCTCCTGACTCATATATGTTGAAGAAAGTCTCCACTGGAACAACGGAAAATGGAAGGCATTTCCATTCACCCATGCCTTGTATAGATCTCCAGGGCTGACAACTATTCTCAAGAAAATATTTCCATCAACAGAAGACTGAGCTGAATTCCATATCTAACATATATTATTTAAAGCTGAACTGTTTGTAGTTAAGTGGATTGTAAAATACTATAACAAAATGGTTTTCTAGCTGAGTGTTGAACCAGATGACAAGGTAGCGTCATGCCTTGATTGAGCCTTATATAACTGTTTTGGTGTGAGACAACATTAAATATCCATTACTTTTGCTAGAATTAATCTCTATACATGAAATGATCACTAGAATTACTGTATTTAGAGAAATCCTTTGATAACAACGCCAAATGATTTTTGCAAAATTCTATCTTTTAATATTGATGTTTTGTTGCAATTATTCCCAGACCTTATTGTGGTTTCCTGCACAAAATTATATCCTTAAGCACCAGTCCAGCATTTACTACAGACACAGGACAATAAAAAGTCAGCAGCAGGAGACAAAATGCTTTATATGTGCAGTTAACTTTACACAGTGCTGGAAAATATTGGCAAGTGGCACTTAATTATGGTACCCTGGATTCTTAAACATATCACATAGAACACAAAGGCACAAAGCACTTATTTACTGTACTTACTTTTAGGGACTAGTTTTCAAGTGCACAGACGTTACATCTTAGTATACAATTTCAAGATTTTTTTCTAATTTTGCTAAAACAATTATTCTTCCTTGTTCATGCTCTTTGTTTAGTTTTAAATCATTTCCAATTAATAATTATACAGAAACTGGTTTCATTTGGGACATCTAAAAAGCAACTCCAGATCGATGTAGTTCCAATTTATTTACCCTCTTGGCTTTGGGTTTGTAAATTTTAAATAACACCATTTCTACTGGACTGCACAATATGCATATCTGGAAATAAGACTAGTGATGGAAAAACATCCTATAAAAGGAGTCAGGGTACAGAGATCCTAGCAGTATGACATCTATGTTAGTGGCCCATTTCTACTACTGTCGGATTCGTTATCAACCTGTGGTGGTTGCCTGTGGTTATAGAGGGAATACTGAGGCCATCCACCTCAGGGTCAAGAAGCACTGACACCTATGAGATGATATGCCAAATGACGTTTTTTGAAACACGCTGCTGGTTCTTATAACTTCTGTCCAGGTGGAAGTTGTCTTATGTACCAATTAGGTTCCAGATATCACTTTTTGCCCTAATATGGTTAAACCCTTGCCCTTTCCGTGACATCGCGAGATCTTCTGTCCGCCATTCCTCATCTCTGCTTCTGTCGCGTGCAACAGGTCTCGTTAACAGTACAGCTGCAACCCCCACATACTACCTCTTAATGTGAAACTGCTATAAATACTGTGCTGAGTCTTCTTTGGAAAAATAAATGATCTGA
>VWPW01006691.1:44329-125514 GCA_013389825.1 Crypturellus undulatus | reverse complement strand
CGAGGGCGGCGCGGCGGTGGCGGCCCCGTTCCCGATGCCGGCCGCGGCGCAGGACGCAGCCCCCTCGGCCCTCGCAGCCTTTAGGGGCAGTTTGGGCCCAGCAGCGGGGCGTTTCGGGGCTTCTTCGTGCGTTTTACTTGCAGAAATTGTCCATTCTCTGAGGCAAACAGGACCATCCACTGCGGCCTGACTCTTAACAGCAGGAGCTGTGTGGGAGTTCAAGCTGCAGACTTGAATTAAAACTTGAATTGTGTCTTTGTGTTCTGTTGGTGTCTTTAAAATGGATTTTAAAAGGCTTTTTTTTATGAGCATATTTGGGCTGAAAATAAGGGTGTTTTTGTTTGTATTGTGCATCTGACAAAGGGCCCTTGTGTCTTGCTCAGCAACTTGTGAAGCCTTTTGCAAAATGGGCTTTGCAGAGTGAGAAGTGCCCCAGGCTGGTTGGGTAACACTGGGTTTGGGGCAAAGGAAGAAGGTGGAGAAGGTGCTCGGGGACACAGAGCTGTCCCTTTGCCTGGCCTCTTGACCTGTGTGCACATGTGCCCTGGCTAAACAGATAATATTCACATTCTAAATGCAAAGCACAGCATTTCTTGCCTATCCTTAAAAGAGACCGTGAAGGAAGGATCTGAGCTGGCTGTGCTATTGAGTTTTAGGAAACATAAAAATTAGAGAGAGGCAACAGTGATCAGTAGAATTTGGGGCATGAGATTTGGAGTTAGGAGCCATGGTACTGTGGTTGAATGATACACAGATAAAAAAACCTAATGGCTTTTCCTGGGCTGATAGTAAAATAATCTGTTGCTTTCAAGAACAGCTTTGGAAGTTGTTTCAGTCTTATATTAATATATGTATTCCATCACATTCCTACATGTGACACGTGTAGGAAGAGTGGGGTTTTGAAACTGTTTACATACAGATTCAAAATATGAGTATATTTAGGTTTATGTTGACTGGAAGCTAAATGTATGTACAAGATAAAGTTACCACTTAATGAATTTGGAAGGGCTGAGGGAGGGAAGCAAATGGTTTCATTCATTTCTGCAATGAAGCTAGTCTTCTGTTATCCCTTTTTTTCTCACTGCTTGTTTGTATGACAACTTAACTGTGCGTGTTAGAAAGGAGATGATGATTTCACTGATGTTACTGCTGAAGAGCAATTAGACAATGAGCAAGTGCTCCCTTTAGTAACCAAGGGACATGGCATCTTTAGGAACTGTTCTTAATATAAAGTTGATATCAATGGGAACTCCCAATCTGAAATCTGGGTTTGAGTTAAAAGTAATTAGATTTCACATACAATTGCTGGAAATAGTGACTTGCTTTTTTTTTTTTTTTTTTATATTTTAAAGGCCTCACAGAACTGAATTGTATCAGAATGTTCCGTCAACATGCTGGCCTATTGTATATTCTCCAGACTACAACATCACATTCATGGGACTTGAGAAACTGCATCCTTTTGATGCAGGAAAATGGGGAAAAGTAATCGATTTCTTGAAAGGTAAAATAACAAGAAGGAACCTACCTTTTAGACCAACTGCACAAAAGTTAATGAAATTAAATTTGTGCTAGCAATTGTCAATGTAATAGTGACTGTACTTCATTACTTCTTTTGAAAATTTAAGCTGTGCTTTATTTGTATTTGGAGTCCTTCCTTTTTTATATATTTATAGACTTAAATCTTAGCAAGTTAAATTGGTTGCTAGGATTTCTGAGGTGAATTCAATGCCATCTGTTGTGTATTGCTAAAGAAATTGCATATGCAATATTTAAAAGATGACACTGTGTCTATTTTTGAAGCAAACATTTTACACTGAGGCTTTTTAATAAATAGATTCGTCTCTCAGTCCTTTGAAAATATATGTTTTAGTGTATTCTAGGGAATAAACCACAGTTCTGGTTTCTTTTGAGTGGAACTCCTGAAATGGGATTGCAAAAGCAAGCTCACTGAACAACCAGCCCTTCCTGGAGCATGGCTGATTCTCCTAAACCAGGTTTAGGTGATTTCTGGCCCAGAACTTAATGAAACTGAGTAAGGAGTATGAGGAAACATGAAAGCAGTAGTGTAATGGGCTATTCTAAAATATTTCTGTTCTTAATAATCAGAATGTAAGCAAGAACTGTGTAGAATTTCATTGCTTGGCCTTCACAAGAAACAAGCATGTGGAATTTTTAAGAATCATTTCCACACTTACCTTAGAAGTTAGCACCATAATCTTGACCATAAGCATAACTTGAGGTAGGTACAGAATGCTAGATCCTTATACTAGTTGTCCAGAGCTCCATGTTACATATTTGACAATTTTAAAGTATTTTGTAAATAGTAAAGATATTTTCCTCACACATTAAATTTGAGATAACTCTTGAAGATCGCTACTTTTTGCATTTCTAGCTTTTCTTCTGTTTTGAGGACTAAACCTGGACCTGAAACTGAACACAGGCTCCGGTTTTGCTGTAGTGAGTGGGAAATCCTTCCTGTGTTAGTGGCAACCTGACAAATGGTTTGACTTGCAAAATCTGCATTGCAATGCAGGGAGTAGTGTGTACAACTTTGATGTAGCCAGCGTGCTTCCCTTGTGGATCAGGTGAAACCAGGAAGGGAACATTCCATTACTCTTGTAAAGGCAGAAGTGTTAATAACTAGCTTGCTGCATCCAATAGATATGGAGCATGGTTGGTTCTGAGACTGCAGGCAGTCTGGCAAACAGTCCTTTTCAAGCAGAAAGATCACAACAACTTCAATAGACATATTCTGTATGGGATGTTGTGGTAATGTTTGGGCAGAGCTTTGAAATGCCTCTAATCAGCAGAAATTCTTGTCATGGCAATAGTTTTTTAATCAAATTGAAAGATATATGTAGAGATACTTTAAGGAGTTATAAATGAAAGAGCCAAGATTAGAATTCCTGTAAAATCTCTTCATCTAAAGCTTCGGCTTGCTGATCAAGTTTGGAGGGGGAAAAATCCAGAAAGTCACCATGCTTTTGCTCTTGCTGAGACAAAGGTGGTGCCAGAGTTGGGCTTGTTCCAGCTATGTAGTCCTTTAGCTGATAATCCTTTCCAGTTAGGTGCTATCCTTCCTGCTCCAGGCTGACTCATATGTCAATTGAAACATCCTAAGGCTCCCTTCAATTGCTGAAATTTGCATCTCTCCTTTAATGACCTTAAGTCTTTGGTTCCACAACCATTGTGCTAATTAATACCATGTCCTTTGACTCTCTTCTTTGGTCTTTAGAGGATTTCATCCAGCTCTTCCATGAAATATCTTTCCATCTTTCACAGATAATTTGTGTTCCCAGTCAGTTTACACTTGGTAAAAGTGGAAGAAGACCCAAAATATACCAGGAAGCTCCTGATTTTTAACTTTCTTGTTTTTTGTAGCATCTGCCAGCAACATTGTTCCTGATTGTTTCCTAGAAGATTAGGGGTGAAACTCACTTACCTTCATAAGGATGACATTTAGTACTTCAGCTTTCTACCTCACAAGAATGAAATGTTTCCCAAGTTCCAGGAGGAACATAAGCTTGCTGCAACAAATTGTTACTGAGATCTCATGTATCACTTCAGGAAAAGTAGCATTCATAAGTTCTATGTTTTCAAGTACAGAAGTACAAAATAGAATAGATAGTCTTAGACCTCAAATAACTAAATATGAAAATTTGTCTAGGAAGATCAGTGTTATATCCTTTTGTTATTTGTCATGATAATATACAAAGCAGCAGGTTTTTCTGCACTATATTTTTGTAACACCTAACTTAAAAAAAAATTCTGGCAAGTACAGCTTTGTCTTAAGAGGCATTATCTTTGCTTCATGCAGGAGTCTTGGAGAGATTTCCTAGTTTATTCTTGTAAAACTTTCTGGTTACTAAAATGGCACAGGAGGGGAAGCTGCTCATAGGTATTACTGAATTTAAGTGTAGGTGATTGTTAGAGTTAAATATCCCAGTTAAGTATGAATTCCATGAGTATCCTAGTATTTATTTTGTTTTAAATGTTGATTTTTTTTCTCTCTGCTTTGATTTAAGGAATTAAATACTGTGGAATTTGTTAAAGAATATTAAAGACTGGAGGTGAATGCTTCTTGGTATGAGCACTAAGATTTCCCAAGTGCATTGAGCCCTGCATTGTCTTGTGATTCCTACTGTATCTGTCTGTCCCACCTGTTGTTCAGTTTGAATGAGAAATTAGTATTCTGAAAACTTTTCCATAAACAATACTTTTTATATTTACACCAATTTAATATATGTTTAGAGTATTTATTTGGAGAACTTGTAAAATGAGAGTAAATTAAAATGGTGTTGGTGATTTATATCTAGATGTAGGAATTGCAAAGTACTGTCTTTGGCTTAACTTCCCCTGTTCTACCATGCCACAACACACAATGCCAATTGTTATTTCTCTTGTTGTTTCAGAAGAAAAACTAATTGTAGATGACTTGATTGTGCAGGCACAAGAAGCTACTGAAGAAGATCTCTTGGTTGTTCACACAAGGCGCTACCTTAGTAAATTAAAGGTATTAGTGATGTGCTTTTAAGCAGGCTGTTGAAATTACAGTTCATGGCTACAGATGTTCTAATAAGTTCATTGTAGAATCAACTTTTCTGTTAAGAATGGCATTGTATTTTGAATTAAAAGTCATTGAGAATACTAAAAGAAAATTATAAAAGTAGGAAATTGAAATTATAGAAGAGAACAAAAGATGGTCTATTATGTTACAAAGGTAACCTGAAAAATGTTCTATTACAGTGCTGTAATTGTAAAATCAACATAAAATTGATATTTAATTTTTTAGCAAGTCATGTCCATGAATTTTTTTCCTTTGATTTAATGATGTTCAGTCACCATAGTAAAAACTGAGTTTTATGCATGTTACAATGCAGTGTAGTAAAAATTAAAAATTACATTATCGCTGGAAGAGCAATTTCATGAATGGAGACTTTTTGCACTCTTAGAGGAAAGAACTCCAAGGAAATAAGTATAATTTACTTAACTTGGATTGGACTTAACATGTTTCTCTTCAAAGCACTCAATACATAGGAAAATTCTTGCTTATTGTGATACTATTTTTGTTTAATCTTGTATCTAAAATGATATTTCAGCAATGTTAAATGAACATAAGGAAAACAAACAAAGTCAATATTCTTACTAGCAGTAGAGTTTTAGGCATTAAAAGATGAGTTTTGAATTGTTAAAATATAGTTCTATAATTGAAAATATATTTTGAAGAACACTGAAATAGACTATACAATTAGATGGTATTAAAAATGCAAGATTTGCCCTGTGGGTTCAAGCTTTTAGTAATCCATAAGAACATTTAAGGATCATGTTGTCAGTCTCTGAGTATAGGGGAGAAGTAATGGCTGTGCTGTAGGCCCTACCCATATTACTGAAATACAGAGTTGAGAGATGAATATAGAGGCTCATGAGAGGGAGGATTTAATTATAATCTTGGAAGTTGACTGTATGTAAAGGCTTCCAAAACAAGCTCATGTCAGTTTACGTATTAACAATGAATAAAGAGCACACTGGGCATTTCCAAGTGAAACATCTGTTAAACTTACATATTTGTATATTAAAATTATGTTTGTGAGGTATCTCTGAATGTATTCAGTCACTTGTAGATGGAATTGGATACTAGATGAGTGTAGATAACATTTGTACTTGGTAACTCTACTTGGAGGGCAGAGAAGATATTTGTGTTAGAAAGCTGTTTTGGGTATTCAAAGGAAAACTTTCTCGAGAAAAATCTTTGCATCTTTGAACAGTGAAAGAATGCATGCAATGCTATTTCTGGAATGCCTTGTTTTTCTATATAAGAGGTCCATTCTGTGTGCCATTTGGTTCACTTTTCTTCCTTTTTTGAACTATTGCACTTTTTCCTTCTTTGCTATAAACTTGCTTGAACTTTCATGCATCATTTGATGTCGTTGTGTTACAGCAATGCATGCCACTGAGCTTTTGTTGCCATAGAACCACCTACATCTTGTTACTGAATCCCTTTTTCAGGCAAAGAAGGTATAATGTGCATAGTTCAAGTTTGAAGTTGTATGATATTTTTAGTACATATAGGACATCTTTACAAAGAATTAGCTGTATAAATTGGCTGTTCATGTTTATAAGCACTGTCTTGTGCATTCAGATATCTCTGGTTCATCCTTTCCTTGGGAGAATATTTCCTTCAACTGTAGATATAGGAAGATGTCATATTTCTCATGCTACAGAATTTCTGCCAAGCACTAAAGATAACTGTTTAGCTGCAAATGAAAAATGTGATGAGAATGAAAACACCCAGGGTATCTTCTATACTGCCTTAACCAAAATCTACTGTGCTATGTTATTGAGACAAGTTTTCAGGGTGTTCTGTTACCTCATCTCTGAAGACTATCAAGATGTCTGCATTTCTGAGAATACCTAGGTTGCTCTAAGTAGTAGATCACTTGAGTATTTTTCATTTACATTTGGGGATAAATTTGCTATCAGACTTCCATGCACGTTTAGGAGAGGAGGAGGTGTTTAGTGAGCTTAACAGTAGCTGGAAGAGTTGACCTAAAGATAAGATGAGTGCTTGAAGACTCTACTGAAAACTGTATGCAGAAAATAGATCAGGTAAACTATAGTTTTGCATTTAGGAGGAAGGGTCCCTGCCCTGCATAAGGTAACATGAGTGGTCTTGCCACAATTTGGATTTCTTTTTTTGATTTGTGATGATTTCTCCCCTTCCCTGATTACCTTTGAAGACCTTTGACTTTCTCCCTGTATTTTGAGAAATACATGAGCATAGTAAAAGACCTAACCTATGTCCAAAGCAGTGACTTTGCTTAGAATGTTGTTTTAAATATCTTCAACTTTGAATAGACAGATTTGCATACTCTACTCATACTATTCATGAAAGTCAAAAGGATTACAGATTACTTGAGTCTTTATTACTACTGTTTCTTCCTGGTGGGATTGATTAAAAATCTAACACTCATTTAAATTTCCTGATTTTTCAGATGGTACATCAATATTTGTTTTGAACTGAGTGATCTGTTTCGGTTCCATTTTAAAGTGAGAGGATAAAGTCTAGCTTGTTATGATATACTTGTTTAAAAACTAAAGTATCCTGCAAAATCATTTCATCACATTTGATTATATTACAAAAACTCAAGTACTTCATGAATGGTGGAGAGGTGGTGTAACAGTGTTTTACAAAAATAAAAGTATGAAGAGCTTAAACTGAATGATGTTGATCATCAGCAGTTTATGCTTTTTTCTTCCTCAGGAACCGCCCCCCAAATTAGTGTTTCATTGCTTTGGTTAATCTGACCAAAGATCCTATAATCTGTAAACATACAGCTAACAATCAGGCTACAGAATATCTAGGATACTATTGAAATTTCCTAATACTGAAGAAAGTGGGATCCATTCAAAATCTTAGTATAGGATTTTCAATTCATAGTACTTAGTACCTTAAGGTTCTAGTATGGTAACAATTTGTGAAGTGTAAAAGAGGTATATAGTCTTGCTTAGACTGTGAAATATATTTAGAAGTTTCATAGCTAGTACCAATTTTATTAGAATTCTTTGTGGTAATCTACCTGTATTTTCAATAAAAGCACTTCAAATCCTATTCTTAATGATATTACTGTTGAATAAAAGATTTTCTTGAAACATTTTAGGAATCTTTAATGTGTTAAATTCTAATCAGTTTTTCATGCTAAGACTTACTCTGTGTTTACTTACATATTTGAATTTAGGTTAATTTTTCTCATTAGTGTTGTCTTTTGATTCACTACTGGAAGATAGATTTGAATGATGTGTCAAGTACAAATAAGTATTTGTACTTAAATAGTACTTACAGTACAAATAAGTATTTGTACTTGACACATCATTTCTACTGAAAGACACTTTACAGTTATTTTTTTTCATTTTTTAAAAGAACTTATTGGAGAATTACTGATTTACCAGTTTAATGATGTTAGAAGTGATGATTCTCATAATTGTATATTTAAGAACTACCTCAATTTGGAGGTTAGTGAAAATATCTGGTCATTTCTGAAAACATAAGTCTGAGCTGTATAAAAAGTCCTCTAAGCTTCTTTTTGGTAAAATAAATAATTGACAATGAATCTTAATGTCATAATTAATCAGAGCTTTCCCCCCCACACTTGTAGTGGTCATTCGTTGTGGCAACAATTACAGAAATTCCACCAGTCCTCTTTCTTCCAAACTTCCTTGTTCAGAGAAAAGTTTTAAAACCTCTACGAACCCAAACAGGAGGAACAATAATGGTAAGGTGCTCTTTTGTCACATTTAAGTGTGTAGATCAAAAAATTATAATCTTTAAGTGGTAATAGACTATAATTTGGACCCTTGTGCCCTAAAGCCTCATGGAAAAAAATGGATTAGTGGTGGTCAGTAGATACTGAAGTATCTGCATCTCTTTCAGAAAGTTTGAATACATTGTCATGTTTGAGCTGTGTTGCAATTTTAATGATTTTAGGGCTTATTTTTATAGTGTATAATGCAAATTTTCATAATAAGACAAAGTACTCAGTAGATAAATGTTGTCTATAAAAATTGTTGTCCTCTAGGAAAAACTTGCTTATGTTGGGAAGATAATGTGAGAGATGGTACAATAGCGAAGATCTATCAAAGGAAGATCCACAGTCAGTTTCCAACACACATAAAAGTAGAGGGGAAGCTTAGAAAGTCATCTCCCTGATCCTGAAACTATCTAATGTGAAATGAATTAACTGCTGCTTATTGATCTGAACTGTTAAATAGAAATGACCAGTGACTTTTTTCCAAGTCACTAGCACAGTATGAATCCTGTGACATTTACCATTCTTGCAGATTGTGGTTGGAAAATAGTTTTCAGTTTTAAGTTTTCTTGCCGTTTTTACCTCTGAAATTGTTTTGTAATTGTGCATTAATATTCTTCTCTTTCTCTTTTCGTGAAAGTGCATGTTTCTTAAGAACAAAAAATAGTAAGGCCTGAAAAAAGTGGATATGTTTGTACATTGTAACAGTTTCATCTGCTTTTTCTTAAACTATAAGACTGCAAATATGAGAACCAGATAAAATACTGAAAATGTTAAACTATACTTTAAGGATAACTTACATATATTAGGAATTTGGAAATAATATGCTAGATAGTAGATAATGTTTTTGAGCTTATTAGATGATGGCAGCATCAGTGCTAGTCGTTTAAATGATGCCTCCCAGGACATCCTTTTCTTCTCTCTCCTACCTTGTTAAGATGATATTCACCTATTTTTCCAAGATTTTAGAGCTTTTTTCCTTTTACATCACAGGAAGAGCAGTAAGGTGTTTGCTCGCTTTTCTATTAGCAATATTTCTACTTTTGGAAGCACTAGCACCTCAGATTTTATCTATTTTAATAATGTTTTCTCTAAGCATCCCGTGCTTTTCAGTTTTTCATTTGTCTGCTAGGGATCAATGTTCACCTTTACAATGCACTATTAGTTTGAGCTGTATGTCTCCCAGCATAAAATACTTGTGATATTAAATATTATCTCAACTTATGCAGAGAATAGTTTTTATGCTTTGTATTGAGAGGTCAATTCTGAATGACCTACAGAGGTAAAATTTCTGAAACCTTGATGGGCATGTTAGAAACACAAATAGTTTCATTTAGGATAGCCCATAGTGTGAAATTGTTGGCTCATTCATTCATTAAATTCTTATCTTAATTTTCTTAAGGCAGGAAAACTTGCGGTTGATAGAGGCTGGGCCATCAATGTGGGTAAGTACAATTGTAGCAAACTAAATATTTAACGTGTTTAAAATTATTTTTCTCATTTAGCTTTGTGTATTCTGTTTTTTAATAAGTGACTCAAGTGTACCTAAAATCAAGGTTTATAGGGGAAAAGGGAAAGTACAGAATTCATTCTCATCCACTGTCACCCATATTGCTGTCTTATAGTCAAAATATTAAGTGCAGGGAGGGGGAAAAGGTCACTAGATAAAGATATGATGCTTATTTTGAGAAAAATGTTTTGCTTGAATTAGTGAAATGCTTACAATAAAGGTAAATATTTCAATACAAACTGTTTTTTTAATTATACCTTAATTTTAGTGGATCTTGCCAACAATCAGTTCACGTGCCACTGAATCAGGGGTTGGTTGTTGCTGGAGAGCAAGTTGCACCAGTTTTTCTTGGCAGTGCTCTACTTAAATTCTATTTTTCTTGAAAACAAATGAACAAATCATGAAGGAATTAGTCAATATAAGTCTGTTCTCCTGCTCCTTTCAAATGGTGTAAAACAGTAAACTACCAAAACAACATTTTATCATAAAGATCTTGTTTTAAGACTACCTAGAGTTCATTAGTGCTCTAATTTTCGATCATTTCTTACATTTGATGCTTCTAAAGGCAGTAAATCCTATGTAGTGGCAACTGTACAGCAGTCCTATTTGTTTTTTAAATGTAAGTAAATTTCAACCTTCAAATAAAAGGAACATTAGTTATAGTAAAACAGAAAATTCTTTTACTTCTGTTACTAGCAAGTAATACTCTAATATATATTTTTACAAAGTAAATATCCAAAGTAGAAAACAAAATAAACATTATAAACCTAAGGCCTTTTCTTTTGCAGCGTAAGAGCATGTACAAATAGTGGCAATGTGGTAGTTCTTATTGGGTATTTTTCTGAACTCATGTTTGGCATAGAAAAACTATTTTCCAATTACCTGATATTAAATTGACTTCATATGAATGAAGTGCAACTCTGATAATGTGTCTGGGAGTAGTGGCACTTTCACAGTCTCGTTTAGGTGCCATGTATTACATTTGT
The DNA here is from genome assembly GCA_013389825.1 of Crypturellus undulatus. NCBI lineage: Eukaryota > Metazoa > Chordata > Aves > Tinamiformes > Tinamidae > Crypturellus > Crypturellus undulatus. The sequence continues at coordinate 114,715 of VWPW01006691.1, read as the reverse complement.
ATATTACTCAGTTCTTACTGTGGTTACTAGATTAGAAGGACAATTCTCTTATATTGGGAGTCAATGGCCTGACAGGCAAAATATAAGATAGATGTAGATGTTGTTTGCTGTTCTGTGGGGAATTGATAGCTTTAGGTGTGATATTTGTGAATGAAAAAAAGATGGATATGTAAGTGAACTCTCCCTTTACAGGAACAGTACATGTTCCTCAGTTTTTAGCTGTTCACATCTCTAAAATATTTATCTTAGGAGGTGGTTTTCATCACTGCTCAAGTGACAAAGGTGGAGGATTTTGTGCATATGCTGATATCACACTGGCTATTAAGGTAAGAATTACTTTAAAATGTTATCTACCATTTGAACAAATAGTAAAAAAAAAAAAAAAATTCATAAGTTTATAAGCACATTCCAATTTACATTTTAATAGGAGAAAATGATCTCTAGGCAGGTAGGAGTATTATTGAAATTGTTGTACTTGATATTACATTGGAACATATGTGCAGCTACTATGGAGGTGAGGAATTGCAGGGATTAGAGCTATAAATGGAAATACAACCTGTTACAATTGCAGTATTAGTGTGCTATTGGGCAACAAAAACTAAAAATCTAACTAGATTGCCATTTAGTGTCTTCAGTGACAATTATCCCAGTCTTGCAGTTGAAACTGAAAAGTCCCTGTGAGCTTCAGTGTTTACAGACAAGTCCTATATAGAAACAGGAATCCCCTCAGAATCAAGCTGCAGGAAAGACTCAGACTTGGAATTCTGCACTTGTTCCTTTGGCTGTCTTCATAATGCAGTTCTTCACTTGCTGATAAGGCTCATTTGAGAAATGTGCTGTGATCTGTGTGTTATAATTAGCTCCTTGCCACTTCAGAACCTGTGCTGCTTTATCTGTCCCAACCCCCAGTTGCTGTTTTCTTCATGCTCTTGCTGTCACTAGCTTTGCTGCAGTGTCTGATGGCATCTGTGCTGAGTTTTAAGCCCTGGTTAGACTTATCCAACTGCCGTGGGATGCAGAGATGTACCAGCTGGTCTTGTGCAGAGCCCATGCTAATGTAACAGGGCACATTACAATGGACTTCATTTTGCTATTTGCTGCTCTTGGGGTTTTGCCTTGCACATGGAGCCCATTTCACAAGTTGGAGGATGCAATGATGTAGAAAAAAATTTGATTCTACATTGTCAGGTACTTTGAGAGAAAGAGATGAATAGAACTTTTTCCTCACACCTTCTCTTCAGGTAGCCACCTGCAGAAATGTCCATGAACTATTTCATTCATTTCATGCATGTGATGCAAATGTATAGATAGCTTTTTATCCTATAAGCATACTTTTTATGTGAAGCAAATAGCTTTCATTATCAAGCATTTTAAAATTGTATGTTGTATGAAATGCATACACTATGTGCTTCATTCAGATCAAAACCGTGCAAGCTTCAACCTTTCAATTTAATGCGTCACCTAACTATCTAATTCTCTTCTTTGCTTATACATTCAGTTCTTATTTGAAAGAGTACAAGGAGTGTCTAAAGCTACGATTATTGATCTGGATGCTCATCAGGTGAGTCTTACCTGTATTCAGTACTGCAGATGCTTTGCTAGACAAGGATGATGAATACCATTTTTCCAAAAGTTTCATTAAATGGCAAATCGCAGAATGTGAAGTTAATCATAGGTAATAGAAGCTGTGAACAGCCTAGCTTGTTTTATAGTGCAACTGGCTATTAAACCAGTCAAAACTGAACTGAGTTGCAGCTCCATCATGTGGCTGGACATAAAATTTTCTGATTTGCATGCTGTTTTGTAGCATAACAATCTTAGACTATTTCAGTACCCCAGAAGAAACAAAACTCGAGCAGAATTAGTTCAGCATGCATGATAATTACAGCAGCTTTTGCAGGAGATGAATTTGACCTTCACTGTTGCTAGTGGAAAGCCTGACTTCAGGCTAATGAAATGCAGAATATGTCTGTTCACCTGGACAAGTGATTTATTGTGGATACTGAAAATAAATCTCATGTTTGGTGGCATGTCCAACATAAATTCTACTAGTGGATAGGAGAACACTTTCAACATTGTTTTGCAGCTGATCAGTGTACCTCATAACTTTTCTGTTCTAAGCAAAAGTGAAGGAATTATGTATGTTACAAATACAGAATTAAGTTTAGTTTTACAAACTAATAACTTTATATGAAACTATTTTTAATTGTCTCAAAGACTTGAACTCTCAGAAGAACTTCAGTCTGATATTTTAAAGTATCCTTGTAGCAGGCTATAGTGAATGTTGGAAATGACTTTTTCTGAAAATTGCAAGGTGAGAGATTCATTTTTTTTGTTCTAGGTCAGTTATCTTTGTTATTTTTTCTTATACAATGAATTGTGATACTCTGTTACTTTTCCAGGGACATTGAGATGTAAATTTTTGTAATATTGACAGTCTTAAGACAAATATTGATATCAAAGCCCTCCAGAACTGTACAGTTCAAAACAGAAGTTTGGCAAATTTGGCTCTGTGGTTGTGCTGGAGAAAAAAAAAGAACTAACTGTGAATTTCCTTCAGGGAAATGGCCACGAGAGGGACTTCATAGATGACAATAGAGTATATATTATGGATGCATACAATAGATATATTTACCCAGGGGATGGATTTGCTAAACGTAAGTATATTTGAAATTAATATTCAAAAACAAGAAACTACTGGACTGTTAACTTTTCATTTACCAAATCTCATTGCAGCAGTGTTAAATAAACTTTTTGTTGTTCGTATTTTTTATATTGAATATATTACTTCTGGTGATCATTTTAACTCCCAATTGTAATAATGCTATAGTATTTATAGGGATGTCAGAAGCATTTAAAAATGGTTCCTGAACATGTAGGTACAATTTGTCTGCCTTTTAACTAGAAGATTTTTGGCCTGAAACCAATGTCTTCTCCCAAAAGAAGGGGAGATGAACTTGGAGACAAATGTATATAAGATACTGTAAACACAAGGGATGTGAGAGTTCAAGCAGAGAGTGTTTCATGTTAAAACTATAACTGTGTCCATGAGATCTAAAGATAAGTGTTGCTGACTGTGAACTTTCATTTATACAAGGAAAGTCATGAAGTAGTCTGAACAGAGTATTGGACAACTGCTGTTCTGAGGTCAAAAAATGCAAGAAGTAAGCTGCTATTTGAGGTTGCAATGAGTGACCACAATTTTGTAAGAGCTGAATAAAGAATTATTCACACTTAAATATGCTAAATATATGAATATGCTAAATATTCACATTTAAATATATTTTTAGACTTGGATCACATGTTGGGCTTTTTAGGTCACATGTTAAAGCACATATTGGTTAAAAAAGTGTTACCATTAGTGATGAGATTTTTCTTAAATGTTCCCAGAGAATGTACTTACACTCTAATCTGCGTACAAAGCAATTCTTAGTTTAAGTACATAATGCTTAGCTGTTTGGTTTCTTTTCTAAAATATAGTGGAAAAGTATCCATTATGAAACTAGTTGTGTAGTCTCTCAATAAGACAGAGTTCTGCAGTTCTTTTGAACAGTAAAAAAAATGCAGCCTATTTGTGAACAAATAAACCTTTGGAATGCAGGAGGTTATTACTGGTGGCTAATGGTAGCAGTCCATTCAAAAACTCGTACCAAGTTTAGAACAGTAAGATGACTGTGGTATGTTGTTCTTCTGTTTTTTTTAACTAGTAGTTAAAACTACTAGTTTTGGAGAATATTGCACTTATTTCATAATACTAGCTTTAAGAATGACCCTTTAAAGCACATCATGTAAGTAAATGGAGTAATCATAGGCAAATGAAGGCTTTAAAACCCTCTTTTTTTTTCCCGTGTATCAAATGACAGCATTTCTAACAGATGGTTTAAGACTAAAACAGAAATTTTGTTAGCAATTTGAAATACTGAATTTAGAAGGAAGAAGTAAATTGTTGTTGATATCCTACATTCTTCCTTCAATGTGTTTAAGTTCTTTGGTTTTGAGCATTGTATTGAAAATACAGAAAAATAAATCCACTCTGAGTTAGATGGTACCGTGTGAAATTTTGCATATTTCAGTTACATGAAATGATTTTAATATATGCTAGAAATCATTTTGAGGGCATAGGACTTATCATTGATAATGAATTCTGCTTCTAAAACTTCTGTAATTATTAAATTGCTGCAAGTTCTGTTGAAACATTACTTTGATGTGGGAATGTGAGGGAGGAGAGGATCATTTGTGTTGAGACAAATGTGATAGTCCTAAAAGCATTGCTGTCTGGAGAGGCTCAGTGTCGTGCGTATTGCAGCATACTCTGTGTTTGCGCTCAGGAGAGCTGCCTTGGGTTTTTCTTAATGCACTGGCCCTCCTGAGCCCCAGCTCTTCCAGGCACAGGTGTGGCACTGTGGCAGTGTAGTGATGCACCCTCTATACTGGGGCTTTTTCTTCATTCCTGCAGAGCTGCTAGTACAGTTCCCTTTCTACAGATGAAACAGCCTACAATGACATCAGAGGGGGATCTTTTAGATGGAGGTGGAAATACAGCAGTTCGAATCTCTAGGGTAAATCCTAACTCTTCTTTGTCTCCCTGGACTTAATACTCTTTTTCTCCCCCCCTGTTTTACTAGATGAGTCTGTTCTGTCCAAGTTGCTTTTTTTGCACCCTTAGAAAAAAGACTAGCCAGCATTTTGTAATACTGAGCTTTGAGCATCAGCATATTGTGTCCCTGAGAAGTGATTTAGAATTACAAAGAAGCTTGGGAAGAGGAAAAGAGAAGATAGATGGGAAAAAGACCTAGTTCACTGAAGGCTGAGCAATATAAAGTTAACAGCTGCAGCTCAAAATTTAGTGCCTAAAAGAGCTTTGCTGTTAGGCTGAGGGTCTTTTCACCCATCTTTAAGGCTTTAGAAGTATTTTCATTAACTAGCAGTAGACAGAGGGAGGAGAGAAACTAACCTCGCACATCCTTCACTGTCTATCAGTAACTCAGAAACAGAACACTGCAGTTCTATTTTCTCTGTGGAGATGAAGGCAGGAGGCCTGGAGAAGCATGGAATCTTATTCATGAGAGTCACAGTTTGTGCTTAATGGCTTCATGGGAGCAATTTGTATTTGCTCCCCATGCTAATTCATTTGCCTTATTCTTTAAAGCTCTACCTAGTATCCCCTTTACCCTGAAGAGACTCTCAAGTGTTCAGAAGAGCACAGCTGTGCAGATATTCATGAATGTTTTATATAACAATAAGAAATGAATTCAGGAAATAAGATATTGTAAAGAAACAAAATATTAAACTATTTTTGATACAAGGGGGACATGGAAAGGAAAAGATCTTAATCTTTGACAAGGATGAAAAATGGGGAAAGAACTGCCCAGCAATCATTAGTATCAATTAAGTGTCACTGTTGCATTCACGCACACTCAGCAGGTGTGGAACCGCACTTAAAATTTAGCTCTCCCAACCATTTAATTCACAGCATATTCTATACTGAGGCAAAAGTCATACCTTGAAGGGCATTTGAAATAATTTGATTAGCTCATGTTTTGAGTTAACTGCCTAAGAATCCCCTAAGCTAGAATGTATAATCTTGAGTCTCTTCCCTCTTCTACTTCATCAACCCTCTTTTGCTTCTAATGCCATATTAGAAGCATTAAAAATAATTTGCTTTAAACTAGGAATAGATATTTGCTGCTTCTGGTCAGATTGTAGGATAAAAACATTAAATTGTAAATGCTTGGGGCAAAACTAAGTGCATTCATAAAGGGCATAACAGCAAATGATCATGAATATATGTGAAGTTTTGATTAAAAATAAACAGTCTTGTTTGTATATCTTAGTGATATTCAGAGTCTTGTTTTTTTCAACTGATTGTCTGTATTAGCAGTTGTGTGTGTTTTCCCTTGTCCTTTAAGTTTTTAATTTAGTGATTTTCTTTGCTGATTACTTTTTTCAGTTATATTTTATGCTTACCGTCCTTGGGAATTTTTTGTGCATCAAATGTTCTTTCTTCAATGGATTTTTTCCCGGTCATTATGCTTATATTTGCTGCTGATTTCTGGGAAAACAAATTGTTGAATAATGCTTTTAAATTCAAGATTCTGTGAAAATGCAAGAGACTCTCAATTTTGGGAATGCTCTCTCTCTTTTTTTAACTTATGCATATCTCTTTCTTTCATAGCAAATTGTACTCAATAACGCTGAAAAATTTTCTAGGTGCCATAAAACGCAAGGTGGAGTTAGAGTGGGGTACAGAGGACACAGAATATCTTCAGAAGGTACAAACTCACGTGGAAGGAGCATTAAATGAATTAAAGCCTGACATCATAGTTTATAATGCTGGGACTGATATTCTAGATGGTGATCCATTGGGAGGACTTGCTATTTCGCCTCAGGTTTGTATAATACTGGAATATGTACAGACTGCCTCTTCTCAACAGATACCAAAGGTAGACCTTAAAATGAATTACTTGGAGAAGCTTGTTAGGTGAAGGCCAGAAGAATATTTCAGCTGAAGAGGACCTTATTCTGTAACAATTTTTTTCTGCCCTTTCCCTATGTTTATTTTGTCTTCCTTTGCTAATGTGAAATATTTGTTCTTCATTTGCACATTGAAATATTACTCACCTTCTCTCTAAAGTATACTCCTTTTGAACATCCAAATAGTACCCAGACAGGTGTGTCTTTTCATTCTTAACTTGTTTTTTTCCTATGTTTGGGAAATCCTTCCACCTGCCCTCAGCCCTATTCTATGGTTTCTCCTGTCATCTCCCCCAGCAGGTATCTTGCACAGCATTCCCTCATTACTCTTCTGCCTCAAGCTATTCTGGTATCTTTCAATTCTTTCTGCAAATTCTTAACAGTTTGTTTATGCATTTTTCTATCCTTTTTCATTTTGGCTTTTGTTTTGCCATTTCTGTTATCATGTTTGTATTCCCTAATCTAGTTCCTGTTTTAAATTTTGTCTTATGCTAAATAGCTTTGTAATCGAACTGATCTTCCTGATGTAACAGGTTCCCCTCTTCTCAAAACATAAAAACTTACAGATCCCTTATTTCTTCCAGTTCCTTTGTGATTTCTTCTCTGAGAATTCCTCAGTCTTTCTGCTTTTATATTTGTTCCTGTTTTTTGCTTTCTACAACTTCAATACAGAAAAAATGCATTGAACTGCCAGAACTCTTTCTAACTGAGCAATCACTTAGCCTGTTCAGTGGCTGTTTTGTGGTACCTCAATCCTTCCGCTTTCTTTAGAGCCCTTATCCATGTTGCTTTTGTTGACTTCCTTATGCAATTCCTCATTCTCACAGTCTATGTAACTGGGGAGTCTTTGCTTTCTGACTGCATGCAAAGCCCTTGCTGGGTCAGGCTGGAACAACTCAAGAACTGCACTAGATCCTCAGATTTTGTTCTTGTGACTGTGTAGAAGTTTCCGATTGGAAAGAAATGCTAAAGGGCCTGCAGCTGTTTGATTTTTAGCTGGGAGAAGATACTGCTTGAGCTGCATGATGATGGAACAGAGCTTCTCAGAAAGGAGGGACCACCAAGGAAATTGGGAGTGGTGGTATATGTTAAGGAATTTAAATGTGCTTTTTAAACTGTGTGCTGTGTGAGAGAATGCTGTTAGCTGCTAAGGAAAATGAATTGCTGTGCCTTGCTGGTGCTCTGTAAAGGAGAGACAGTGTTAGGGGCTGAGGGAAAAGGAAGGTGAAGATGCGTTTGAATAGAAGCTAGGTTAAAAGGCAGAGTATGACCAAGCAGTCAGGTTCAGGTCCGTGAATGGAGAAAACATTTCTGCAGCTTAAGCTTTTATTTTTTCAACTGATGACTAGACTTTGTCTTTGGTCTTATTTGCTACGTGTGAATGACATGTTTGACTAGTCTTGTTAAGTTCTCAGGCTGTTGAGAATACCCAAATTATAGATGCCACTAGTGATAGTAGCACTTGGTGGTTAAATTGCAGCCAGAAGTTTTGGAAGCAGGACACAAGGGTTTTTTTTTTTTTCCTTTTTTTTTCTTTTTTCAACATTTGTATTCTTCTTGGGTAACAAGCAAATGCTACAAATTCAAGTCTTTCTTCAATACTTACAGAACTGTCTGCTAGAGATCAAGGAGGAGGGATGAAGAAGTTAGGCTCACATGAGCTGTGCCCCTTTACAGCTCTTGTGTCATAATGTTTCTTGTATCCAGTGATGGGACTTCCAGCTCATTCTGGTTTTTCCCTTAAGGAATTACTCCTAATAAAATACTTCTGTTTCCTTTGTCTTATTTTTAATTTTAGTCCTGGTTCCTTTTCTTTCCTAGACCTTTCAAACTGTAAAGAAACCTCTGTTATTGCACGGTTTTACAAAGCACTTGCAGTTACAGCTTTACCAAAAAAGAGAAAGAAATCAAATAGGTACATGATAAAGCAAAGGAATAAAATTCAAATGTATTTCCTAATTTAAGTACAAAAAGTGTTCCTCTGCTTTAACCTCCCAACTAGAATGTTTATTTTGTACCACTGCTGCTTCTTTATGATTTATTATATTTGATAGCATTTTTAATCCTTTTTTTCTTACTCCAACTCAGATTTCCTTAACATTTAAATTTAGAAGAATACTCNACTCAGATTTCCTTAACATTTAAATTTAGAAGAATACTCCTCTAGTATAAAATAAAGACTTTAATGAAAGAAACGAGAAGCTTAGAATTAAGCTAAGGGCTATTGATATGTGAGATCTGATTTGAATTTTCCATTCTCCTGCAGGCTTGTGGGAAAACTGATCTAGCTGCTTAGTCTCTGCCTAAGGCTAAGTAGAGGAGCACTACAAAAGCTGAGCACAAACTGAAGTGTTTTTTGAATTTGGGCAATTTTAATCTCAATTTATCACCTGTAAAATGGCCTGAATATTTTTAAACTTTGATCATGCAGTCAGTTGTATGATTTTTGGGCAGGAATTCTTCTAGGAGATTTTATAAGAATTCAGTCTGTTGTATCCTCTAAAAACAAAGGAAAAGATTTTGGGGGTGTTTTTTTTAAAGATTGTACCTTTAAAACTGTTAGACTTGAAAGTAGTTTGTTCGTACAGTAAAATGTAGGGCTTAGCCACTTATCCAATGCTGTAAATCATAGGCTAGAAGTATAAGAACTAAAATACTGTATTTACATCCCCTTTTTTGTAATTGTTTTAAATATGTAGGGAATTGTGAAGCGAGATGAAATAGTATTCAAGGCTGCCAGAAGCCGCAGAGTCCCAATCTTGATGGTGACGTCTGGAGGCTATCAGAAGAGGACGGCGCGGATTATTGCTGATTCTATTATTAATCTGCACAACCTGGGGCTTATTGACAAGGAGCTAGCAACCAGTGGAGCTGAAAATCCTAAGGTAGAACAGATGCTGAGGAAATGTACTAAAGACTTAACCAATTTGTCATTGTAATGACAAGATTCTAAATATTAGGAATCAACTTACTGTTTCAGGAACAGGAGGTCTCCACATCATTAACAGGGTTTAACTTTTTTTAAAAAAGGACTTAGTTTGAGTTTAGAGTAATAAAGTATATTGTCACAGAATAACTGTGTTTGTATCCTGAACTGATCTTGAAGAAAGACAACCCGTCCTTGTGAAGTAATTTAGATTTACATCGAAGAACACTGTTTTTCATTTAATAGTTTTACTGTAGAAAACATTAATTGCTGCTTCTTGCTATGGTTTTTCTGTTATGTTTAAAGAGCTATGCAGTTCGTATCCAAAGACTGTCCCCTACATTTCAGATGATATCATTTTGACAGTGATGGGAGAAATATGGACTAAACTCAACTTGTAATTTTTCTTTATATATTATGTTTTTTTGAAAATTGTAAGAATTCTGTGCAGTCTTGAACTGTTAGCTTAATGCTAAAATTTATGTGCAATACTATGAAAAATGGTTCGATTATTTATTTTTAAGCCATAATCTATTAGAATGAAAGTTTATTCATTTCTAATTTATTGCTACTGTTGGCAGTGACTTCAAACCTACTTTATAAACAACCTCAGAAAAGGAATATGAAATTATGTTGATATGCAAATGACCCCTCAGGGTTCAGCATTAACAGTCTGTTTTCTGCATCTCTAAAAATGAGACCTGCATATAAAAGACAATTTCTATGCACTGAAAATTGTGTAATAATTTTAGAGGTCTGAGAAATCTTGTAGAAAATAAAATTAGTAGAAGTTCAGAGAACCTGTTGTAATAAGATGGTACTAGCCAGCCCATATCATGTATAAACCATCATTGGAGAGTTCATATTGATTTTTTTCTACTAGTTATGTTTCAGTTCTTGGACTAGTTGTAATCATAGTTGTAGTCAGTTGATAGTCAAGTGTTTCATATTTAGAATAAAAATACTGTGAAATTACTACATTAAGCTTACATGATATCTTTANTTTTTTTTTTTCTTTTTTCAACATTTGTATTCTTCTTGGGTAACAAGCAAATGCTACAAATTCAAGTCTTTCTTCAATACTTACAGAACTGTCTGCTAGAGATCAAGGAGGAGGGATGAAGAAGTTAGGCTCACATGAGCTGTGCCCCTTTACAGCTCTTGTGTCATAATGTTTCTTGTATCCAGTGATGGGACTTCCAGCTCATTCTGGTTTTTCCCTTAAGGAATTACTCCTAATAAAATACTTCTGTTTCCTTTGTCTTATTTTTAATTTTAGTCCTGGTTCCTTTTCTTTCCTAGACCTTTCAAACTGTAAAGAAACCTCTGTTATTGCACGGTTTTACAAAGCACTTGCAGTTACAGCTTTACCAAAAAAGAGAAAGAAATCAAATAGGTACATGATAAAGCAAAGGAATAAAATTCAAATGTATTTCCTAATTTAAGTACAAAAAGTGTTCCTCTGCTTTAACCTCCCAACTAGAATGTTTATTTTGTACCACTGCTGCTTCTTTATGATTTATTATATTTGATAGCATTTTTAATCCTTTTTTTCTTACTCCAACTCAGATTTCCTTAACATTTAAATTTAGAAGAATACTCCTCTAGTATAAAATAAAGACTTTAATGAAAGAAACGAGAAGCTTAGAATTAAGCTAAGGGCTATTGATATGTGAGATCTGATTTGAATTTTCCATTCTCCTGCAGGCTTGTGGGAAAACTGATCTAGCTGCTTAGTCTCTGCCTAAGGCTAAGTAGAGGAGCACTACAAAAGCTGAGCACAAACTGAAGTGTTTTTTGAATTTGGGCAATTTTAGTCTCAATTTATCACCTGTAAAATGGACTGAATATTTTTAAACTTTGATCATGCAGTCAGTTGTATGATTTTTGGGCAGGAATTCTTCTAGGAGATTTTATAAGAATTCAGTCTGTTGTATCCTCTAAAAACAAAGGAAAAGATTTTGGGGGTGTTTTTTTAAAGATTGTACCTTTAAAACTGTTAGACTTGAAAGTAGTTTGTTCGTACAGTAAAATGTAGGGCTTAGCCACTTATCCAATGCTGTAAATCATAGGCTAGAAGTATAAGAACTAAAATACTGTATTTACATCCCCTTTTTTGTAATTGTTTTAAATATGTAGGGAATTGTGAAGCGAGATGAAATAGTATTCAAGGCTGCCAGAAGCCGCAGAGTCCCAATCTTGATGGTGACGTCTGGAGGCTATCAGAAGAGGACGGCGCGGATTATTGCTGATTCTATTATTAATCTGCACAACCTGGGGCTTATTGACAAGGAGCTAGCAACCAGTGGAGCTGAAAATCCTAAGGTAGAACAGATGCTGAGGAAATGTACTAAAGACTTAACCAATTTGTCATTGTAATGACAAGATTCTAAATATTAGGAATCAACTTACTGTTTCAGGAACAGGAGGTCTCCACATCATTAACAGGGTTTAACTTTTTTTAAAAAAGGACTTAGTTTGAGTTTAGAGTAATAAAGTATATTGTCACAGAATAACTGTGTTTGTATCCTGAACTGATCTTGAAGAAAGACAACCCGTCCTTGTGAAGTAATTTAGATTTACATCGAAGAACACTGTTTTTCATTTAATAGTTTTACTGTAGAAAACATTAATTGCTGCTTCTTGCTATGGTTTTTCTGTTATGTTTAAAGAGCTATGCAGTTCGTATCCAAAGACTGTCCCCTACATTTCAGATGATATCATTTTGACAGTGATGGGAGAAATATGGACTAAACTCAACTTGTAATTTTTCTTTATATATTATGTTTTTTTGAAAATTGTAAGAATTCTGTGCAGTCTTGAACTGTTAGCTTAATGCTAAAATTTATGTGCAATACTATGAAAAATGGTTCGATTATTTATTTTTAAGCCATAATCTATTAGAATGAAAGTTTATTCATTTCTAATTTATTGCTACTGTTGGCAGTGACTTCAAACCTACTTTATAAACAACCTCAGAAAAGGAATATGAAATTATGTTGATATGCAAATGACCCCTCAGGGTTCAGCATTAACAGTCTGTTTTCTGCATCTCTAAAAATGAGACCTGCATATAAAAGACAATTTCTATGCACTGAAAATTGTGTAATAATTTTAGAGGTCTGAGAAATCTTGTAGAAAATAAAATTAGTAGAAGTTCAGAGAACCTGTTGTAATAAGATGGTACTAGCCAGCCCATATCATGTATAAACCATCATTGGAGAGTTCATATTGATTTTTTTCTACTAGTTATGTTTCAGTTCTTGGACTAGTTGTAATCATAGTTGTAGTCAGTTGATAGTCAAGTGTTTCATATTTAGAATAAAAATACTGTGAAATTACTACATTAAGCTTACATGATATCTTTATGTAAGTTTTTAGGAAACACTGATTTGAGAACAGAATCTATTCAAAAGCAAGCTACATGCATTTATTAACAGCAGAGTTTAAGTTAATTTACTTTGCATTAGAAACTGTAGAGTTAGACCATAAATTTACTGAAATGTATATTTTCAGGACATTTTTAACTTCTAAGCATTCACTTGTACAAGATTCATGTGCTAAGGTTCTTTCCTTAGAAAGAGGCACCAATATTTTCCTTATGGTAGTAGAATCATTGTATGAGCCACTAAAAGAATGTTTAAATCTAATCAGGATTCTTACCTCAATGCTAATTGAGATTGATAGAGGTTTTTGTTTGTAGGATCTTGCACAATTACAGTTTGCTTTAAAATGGATTTGGCATATTGCACTAATCTTGAGTTGCAACACTGTTATTAAAAAGCACTTTTATTACTAGATTGGTACTCAAAGCACTAAGGTTGAGATTTATTATTTTTTCAATACTATGTTACTTAAGATGATGTTGTTCTTTCCTATAATTTTTAAAAAATTATAAATTATATTTCTATGAACTAAAATGCTGCAGTAGTGCCATGTGGTCTTTTCCATGTGTTAACATGTCTTTATTACTTTACCTTGTTGAAGATTAAAATGTTGAATAATGTGGACTGATTTTTCTTTCATTTTACATATCTTGGGTGACAAGTGATTTTTTTCAATGAGCTAGTTTATTGAAGATGAGAGGCATTCTTCATATGTAAAATGTACCTGAAATTGCAGTAGCTCTTGGGGGTCAAGGCTCAAATACTTATTAACAAGTAGATAATTTTTCTGAGAGGTAATGTATTGAACTTCTAAAGTGAGTTTGGGAACTTTGTGTCCAGATACTTTCTAAGTCATCATCAATAGTCACCTACTGATTCTAATATGCTCTTTCACTTATATTTTAACTCCTCTTATTACATCTATTAAGCTATAAACTTAGGTGGTATAAGGACAGTAGTTGTTTGCTAGAGGTCTTTTTAAGTAATTGTCATTTCAAACTAAATATTTGCCTCTAAGTTTTTTAAGGAAAATTTGTGACTTCTTAAAATATTGGTATATTGATTGTATTTTTAGTGTTTACTGTGAAGTTAAGCTCAGGAAATGGTTTGTATTTCAAAAATTGAAATTTGATGTAATATTTGAGTTAAAAAGATGGAAGATGAACTCGTATACCTTATAAAGCTATTTGCTTCATAAATATACAAAGATAAATGACCATTTTTTAAAACAAAGCATGAGTTGAAATTTTTTGTGGTATCTACATATATATATATGTATATATATATGAGAAGCAAATACTAGGACTTTTCATATGTCTTTTTCCTTAATTATTTCCTTTTATCATATAGCATGATAAAAATGATTCTCATATTGTTCAGTGTGCTTCTGATGGTTCTTATTGGAAACCTTGTTGCTACCAGTAACTAAAAATGTTTAGCTCTGACAAAAGTTTTGTGGACCTCTGAGGAAAACTTCAGAACTGATAACTGATAATGTGGAGGTGGAAATTGAGACAATGAATTAGTCTGGTGTAGGTAGTGCATGTGTTTGGTAAATAATATCTATCATGACTCCCAAGGTCCCTGCTCTTTGCTACCTGCACTGTTAAACAGCCTGAAAAGCTTTTACTAAATATATTAGTGTTAAATATATTACAGGAACTATGAGGAAGATCCATGAGGGTTTGTACTTCGCCATGGAACTAAATGCACTTAGAGCTAGGATTGGAGGAGAATAGAGTTCTGCATGTATGAAATAGGTGTAAAGGGTGCTGAAAGCAGCATCCTGTGATGAGTATGTAAAGCCAAAGCGGAGCTTGTTATCCTATAATTGAAAAGAATTTCCAACTAAGTACCACAAGCCAAAAAACTATTTTAAATGGTAGAAATAAAAAAGGCTATGAAAACAGACGCCTCAGACCTTCCGTCTTTGAGAAAGATTAACTGGTGTCCCTTTCTCTTCCCACTATGCAGTAGCAATTCTAGTCTTTAGTTCTGTAGATAGTGCTCATCTTTCATTTTTGTTTTTGTTTCTAGATGTAAACATTGTCACAAGGATGCAGTTTTCAAGTGGAAGTTGTAGTAAACAGCCCTGTTTTGATTTCTGGAGGAGTGGCATATACATTCTACCAACTTGCTTCCTCAGCAATTTCTTCTGATATCTCTTCCTTGTATTTAATGACTTATGTCATATAGTCAAGTAACTTCTGTAGCTCAGATAGACAAAGATAAATAAACCCATACATCTCAAGCAAACTCCTCATGACTCTCTAGAGTTGATAGTGTTAGAAAGCTTTAGGAATTCCCAATAAGGGAATACTATTCAATGTTAACAATTTGAAAACATTTGATGTGTTTAGGTCTTTCATTGAAATGTAGAAAACATCCTTCTTTTACCCACACCTTAATTAAAAGCAGGTGCATGTTTTATGAATACTGCAGTAAAATAGATTATTCCAGTGGCTATGTCAAATGTCAAGATAGCTGATAGGCTTTATTTTATCCAGCAGGCATTCATTTACTCTTTAGGGAATATGATATTATAAAAAATGGTGATAGGACTGCATGTGATTAGATTAAAAAAAAAAAAAAAACTAAAATTAATAAGAGAGCTGGAAAGTCATATACCTGCTGTGATACAGACATTACTAATTCTAGTCAGATTGTCATAACTCAGGAAGTAAGTACAAGCTCTGGTCTGGCTTTATTTATTTAAAAAAACCTGTTCTCATGCTGGTTAAATATAAATAAATAGTTCAAGGAAAACCTTGCTTTTAAGAAATGTTATGTCTTATTTAATACTTTTTTTCTGAATATATATCTTCTTAAATTTTAAGCTAAGGAAGAAAAACAAAGTTCAATTTTAATATTGTTCAGAAGCTCTTTCCAGAACTTCTTATACCTCAAGTTGTGTGCCAGTAGCAACTGGAAGAATATGCTCCAAGTAGGTGTAGAGGGTGCATGAATAGTTATTCAAAAATAGCTTGCTCCTTGGTGAAGTTACAGTGCATTTCCCAAAGTGTTACTGCAGGAGATGTCTTTTGCTATATTTTGCACAGCAAGAAGTATAAGATTGCGTTCTCCACTCAGTGTGCAAAGCATCTTGGTAATTTAGTCAAAAAAGGAGACTAATATATCCCTTTTTTCCTGTAACCTTTTGTGTGTACATGAGAATGACAGAATCACAGAATCAGAACAGCTCTTCAATTTAAGTTCTGTAGTGTCTTAAATAACAAACCAAAATAGAATGTCAGACTTAGATCTACTATTGTACTAACATGTTGCACTACCTCATTCCTGCATAGAAACTATTGTTAAAGTTTTGTACAGTATTTCTAGACTTTTTTTTTGTCTACAGGATGTCAAACACTGTTACTGTCACTTCAAATGATACAGTTTGAGTATTGGATGTAGTGAATGTACTTCAAGGTTATGGTCTTATATGGTACTTGAAGTTGTAAATTTGATACTCTGTAGTATTTAAAAAAAAATAACTTTTCAGATCTTAATCATCCTTCAAGAAACGTTTAAACTAGCAATTAAGTGATTCATTGCATTTTCAGAGAGAGGCTAGATGGCCTCATTTTGTGAAATTCTTGGTATATGCAGGATGCAGTAGCACAAATAACCATTTATAGTTTTCACCTTTAGATGCCTGGTTTATATGCACAAATTGTTCATTCTTTCTACTTGCAATTTGCACAAACCAGCAACATATACAAATAGGAACATGGAATGGTGAGAGTTAGTTTAAATGCGCAGCCTTCTGTGCCAAGTCATTGAATTAAAGCGTATTGTGAAGTGTGATGGCAGTGTTGGTGAGCTGCAGATTCTTTTAGAGCTTGTACTTGAAAGCAGTATTAGGAAATTGAAAATGTTTATATATTTTTGACCTCTGAAAACAAATATTCATGTCTGAAAGTGTTATCAAGCCATAATACATAGCTGTTTTTCATGGTGTAGTAGCAATAATTCTGTCCTATTTCGAAACATCTGAAGTTCTTGATGTAATAAATCCACAAAGCTTTAGGATAGAAAGCTGAATCACCAAATGAAGAATGCAAGAGGCTGAATCCAAGACAATTACCATCTGTTTATTCTTCCTGATTAAAAGTGGAAGGCTGATTTTTGCCATATGCTGCAACAAAAATCAGGTGTTCCTATGGCAGCATAGATATTTTCCAGTTCACAATTAGAGATTTATATGTGCAATCCTCCTTTCAGACTCTAAATTTCTTCAAATCAGTTGATGAAATTAAACATTTTCAGGGTACAGATGAAATCAAAGATAAAACTTACTTTGCTCTAGAGATGAACAATCATTACATAGGCCCTGTCTAGTACAGTCCAAAACAAATAGCTGTGTGATGTGCTCTTATTTGAATGATTTGTTGGTTAAGGTCAATACTATTTAAAATAATATGGAGGGAAAGGGGGTGCTGGAGTTCTGCCGAGAGACTGGGCTTGTAAATTTTAGTTTGCATGTGACATCTTTCCCAGCTAAGCACCAGGAATATTTAAGCTTAGCTGTATGCAGTATAAAACTATAAAGTAATGTCAAAGTCAGTGCTGACAAAGTTGGTTCTGATTCCTTGTGCAATGTTTGGACACTTTGGAGAGTTGCATTAGGTCTAATCTTCAGGTATTGCTAGGCAAAAAATCCCTTGCCAGCCCCTCAACCCACAGCCTGTGGAGGTAATGCGGTCAGCAAACAGTGCTTGCACAGCAGAGATGTTTCTTTGCTCAGATGCTTGTTTCTTTTTCTAAGGCCTCAAAGACCTAAAGATTTTATAGGCAGTGAGAAATAGTCTTTCAACATGCCTCCATAACAAGCTCTTGGAAATGCAATGACTTGATAGATACCTGCTTTCTCAATGGGAAACATTACTCCTACAAAACATATATGCTTCTACTGGCACACTCAATAGTGTGTTAGGAAAAGAGCCTGTCAGTTCTAAGGTGGGTGTCACCCTGCTGGTCACAGGGGCTGTTTCACTGGAGGACACCTAGAAATGTAGAAATACACTTTCATAACTCTTTTTTAAATGAGTGTACAAAGGGATTGTGTTAGTCATTGAGCAGAGTTCTAAGTGTGAAATTGGGGTAGCCACCAAGTGATGCGTTTCGATGGCAACTGCCTTTAGAGAGAAGGCAGCTGTCACCCACCCCGGCCAGGGGCTGTTAATCACTCCTGTCTAAAGGGGAAAGTTCAGTCTGCGTGAGGAGAGGGAATGTATCAAGACTGGAGAAAGACAACTAGTGAAAGCTATAGTATATGATGAAGTTGAGTTGGTTCAATGTTTGTAAATGTTTGTTTATAATTCTCTTTTTGGTAGTGGCTCAAGTCTTATCAAACTGCACTCCTAGTATATTCAATACTTATGGCTCTGGCTGTATCTTACTACTTTCTTCCTCTGCTCTAGCAGTTTTGCAGTTCAGCTACTGAAAAGGAGATGGAAAATTTTTTGCAAGTTAAAAGGCTGGCTGAGTTCTTCCTTTAACTATTTGGAAAACTGAGATTAAAACCATATATCTGAAACAAAATTTGCTCCTTTCGTAATACTGCTTCTATTGCTCCTGTGAAAGCGTTTGCTTTTCCTTTGCATTCTATGCAGGAGTTTTTTAACTTTTTTTTGATGAGAGGGAGAGACTGGATAACCATGTATCATCAAGGAGGACTGGTCATTTTTGGTAATTGCCAATACATAAATGGATTTTTGTATGTATGAAAAATAGGCATGATTTTATTTTTTGAAAGGTCCTGTGTATTACTGGGTAGCAGTGTAGTATTCTGCTCTAACTGTTTTCTGGAGTATGCCCATCCATATATTATAAAGAATTCAGTGCACATTTGATTAGATTTTTTTTTTAAATAACTATTTTAAAAAAGTTAAAATGGAGCTAGTAGGCAACTGTATCAGCAAAACAAGGGAAAAAGATGGATAGGCAATGGATGAGGTGTCAGCCTGACAACTAGGAAGTGTTGGTTTTTTTTTTTTATTTATTTTTTTTATTGTAGCAATAACTTGTAGAACTGGTGGGTGAAAATTGAAGGGTGGAGGCTCTGTAGCCAATCACCAAGACATCCAAATCTCTTGTAAAATTCCCTTGCAGACTTTATCAGAGACTACAAAATTCCAGTTTAATTTTTGTTGCATGGAAGTTAAAGATAAAACCATTGCTGTCTGTACATGTATGCATGTTTAGGCCATGATTGACCGATGTGTAACCAGACTGTGAAACTAGGGAAGAACATAAGCTTTTTTCTCTGTATTTCAGTTCTCAGCTTCCTCTGATTCAAGGACCTGTCGTTGAAAACAATAGCCATTATTGTCATGAAAATAAGATCTCTGAGGGAATATGCCTCTTGGAGGTGGGAATAGGAATTCTAATTTAGCACGAGAAGGTTGAGTTGTAGGCTAATTATCTTTTCCATCTGTTGCCTAATAGGACTTAGTAACACTGGGATTTAAGGGTTGTCGATTTTTACTATCTTTCACTCTAAACCTGGACATGTCTGCCAAGACCAACAATGAAATGAGTGCATTAAGATAATAAATCTCCAGTGAACAGACTAAGATGTTTATTTTGGATGAACAAGGCTACATGTAAAACTGGAGTGTGTTGTGAGTTGATTGGTTACTGGAGACGGGAGTGCTTTGAGTTGAACACTTTTATAATAAGCTTTGGTTGTGGGAACATTTGAGCCTGAAACGTGAAAGAATGCAGACCTTTCAAAACAGGGTATGTGAGAGGAATGTATGATTTAATGTTTCCATTTCCATAGAGGAAATAGCAATACTTTGCTTGAAACAAATGATAAATTTCCTTTAAACTTAGTCATATGATGATGAGAGAAATAAATTGCCTCTAAACTTTTGTCAAAGCAGTTAAGGGAAGAGTCAGGTATCATAGTGACTTGCAGACAGTATAGGAGGAGGTACTAGCAGAACAATGCTAGTTACTAAGCAGAGGATCACATTTATTTTTGCTATTTAAAGAAGTTCCATAACTGCCTTAGAAAAATACAGTTGTTCATCTGAATCAGGCTTAGTTTCTCTGATCATTGCACTCTTGTAGACATTATTTATTCTTAGATAAAAACACCTTTGTTCCTTGAAGTAACAGAGGTAGCTGGAGAGACAATGTTTTCATTAGGGTTTCTGCATTTGAGCTTTCTGACAGTATATATTTTTTTGAAGTGTATGTCCTTCAGCACAGATTATACCTTTCTAACTGCACATTGCCCAGGAATGTGTGTATGTGGTGGGGGAAGTCTGCACTGCATCTTGGTTTTTAATACTTATGTCTGACAGATCTTTTGATACTGCATGGGGTATAAAAAAAAAAAATTCTTTCTGGGTGGGCCAGGAGGATGGGGATTAAGCTAAACAAATTGAAGCAATTTAGCAGCCTACCATGATGGAGGGTCCTGAGCCTCAAAATACTTCTCAGAGCAGTATGATGCATCTATGAGGTCTTCTAAGATGAAAACAAATAGTTCTTGAGGCACACACATTCACACTTACTGTGATTCTCCCAGGAGTTAACTTGCCTGCCTCAGATCATTATACAAGGACAGGTAGTCACGTGCGATTCAGAGTCTGGGCGCTTCATTCTGCCCTGTTGAAGCCAGTGTACTCTTTCCAGTGATCCAATGAAACCTACTTCCCTGAAAGGATTTCTTGTTCCCTAACACAATGAGATTATCTGTGCGGTTAATATCAAGGATATCTATATATATATATATATATATATATGTAGTGGCAGGAGTCTATATGTAGTGGCAGGAACAATAAGAGTCTTATAAGATGGAGCCCTTCAGAGGCTTGTGGTCTTGGACTAGAAACAGATAGATAACAGCTCCAGCTAAACAGCTAGGTAGCATAACATCTGGAGTCTTATTAAAATAAGTTATTGAAGATTAAGTTATTTAAACTTTTACTGCATTTATAACAAATTAAGTGTTCTGCAATTAAAAAATAAAAGTGCTCAGTTTAACAAGCTTTGAGCCACTGTGTAAATCTTTTCATGAGCTTCTGCTTGGTCTACGTCTCATTACGTAATGTAATCGTGTGGCCCGGCTTGTTTCCAGTAAATTGCCTCTCTGGCCCAGTGACGATCTCACCACCATCTCCTATTCAACCTCTCTCCACAGGAAAAGTCTGAGAAAACAGGGTAATGGGAAAGATGACCGATGTTTACAATAAGCTAATGGAGAACCCAGCTGTTCAGATAGGTTGCATAATCTGGGGAGGAAAATCTAGTACCTTGAGGAGAGCACACACCAGTATTCCTCTTGCACTTTTAGAAGATGTGTTTTCAGCTTGGCACACAGTCCCCTTTAAACCCTCCAATCTGTCTTTGCTGAATTACTTGCTTATTAGAGAAAGGCCTAGCGGTTTTTTTTATTTTAGCTGGAGGAAATCTCTTGAATGTGTGTTGAATTTGGAAGTCTGATTTGGCTCAATTAAAATGTGATTAGGTTTTCTGTCTCCATTGTAGAAGCTCTCAGTGCTCTGGAGAAACATTTAATGTTGAAGACTGGCCTGCTGGTTTTGGCTGGAATAAAGATAGAGAAATATGTTATGGTCTGAGAAATTCCAGGACTCCCACTAGGTCAAATTTTTTTCTCTCAACTATAACATTTCATCAAGTTTCCTAGTAACATGTCTCAATGCATTACAATCATTATTTGGAAATCCACCAAATTTACAATGACCTGTGAGTATTATATATGCTAGGTGATAGGTTCATAGAGATATCTGATTAAAATTATTTCCATCCTTTCTGGTTTCAGATTGAATTTGTCGCATGTCATGGTTCTGCGGTACGATACGTATTTTTGATTGGATTAATTTGGTTACAGGAGTAATTATCCAGTTAATTACAATATCTGTAATCAACTTAACTAGGCCAGATCCTGTCATTTAAATCTAGACTAAAGCAGAAATGAGTTATAGATTGAGAAGTGTACTTGGTGTGATAGAAACAAAACTTGGAGATGTAAAAATCTCTGAACTTGTCACTTTATTATAACCAAAGGAACTGGGTACTCTTTGTAATGTTTCATTTCAGTTTGTTCAATCCCTAATTTTTACAAGAAGCCCTTCTAGCTGGTCTTTATTTGTGGAATGTTATTTTCCCAGTTGAAATATAAAAAGCTTTCTTTTACCTGCTAAGGGTTTGCAGTGCACCTATTCTCTAATCTAAAACTGGGTGACAGCATAACTGAAATTTAACAGACCTTTCTTGGCTTTGGTAGAGTGTATTTGAGCACGTTGTTACGAGGTGTTCTAACAGGCTGCTATTTGAGTTGTCATTTTCAGCTCAGCTCTTGTGAACAGAGCCACAAAACCCTTCTTTTGTTACTGCTCCAGTCTGCAGATTTTGATAATATAGGAAGCTTACAATAAAGTAGGACAATAATGTTTCATGGAATCTGAGTGTACAAAATATTTTTGACTCTGCTATGCAGGATCTCCTAGACCTCCTGTTCTAGGATGTGGATGTTTCATGCTAGTTTCACAAGTCTTCCCAGTGAATGGCTTCTTCCTTCTGAGCAGCAGAGCTAGCACATTGTGCAGTAGGGCACCCTGCAGTTTCTTCCTGTGGTCCCACAAGTTGAGCACTTGCCCTTCCCAGTGCCCTCCCTGTGCTGTCCGTGTAGAAATGCCAGGCCAGCGCTGCAAGATTGCTGTGTTCATGCAAAGCTGCAGGGAGGACACCAGTTAGTACTAGCTTGCCTTCAAGTTTCCAAAACTCTTTGGATAGCCAGTGCCTAAAGAGTTCTTGATTTCAGTTAAATCAAATGGGTGTTAGGCACCTTAGCAGCTTTACCATCACACATGAAGCGAGTGGCCAAGGACTATATAGCAAATTATTTGCAAAGCGAAGGCCGGATTCCTGGACTCAACTCTGTCCAGTACTTTAACCACTAGAGGACACTGCCCTATTATTATTTGGGAAATTAGGTATTGCATGTTTAAAACTACTAAATCACGGGGGTTGTTTTTCTATTGATTTCACTTGATCTCAGATAAATTTTCTGTGTTTTTTTTTCTTCTTGTTTTTTTCTGCACACTCTAACTCTGCGCAGTGCAGCCATGTGTTAAGATTCTACTTTAAGAACTGAATAAATGCCCAGGGAAAGATAACAACCTCAGGTGAAAGCAAATACCAGATCTTATTGCTCAGTGCCTTGAAGAAACCAGAGCAGCACTAAAAGACCTGCAATACTAAGAGCAGTGCACTGGTTGGGTGTTCTCATCTGCCAGCAATCAGTAGGGTCACGCTTCGTGCTGTGCTCTCCTGGAGCGTCTATAAGCTTGGCCTTTGCTTTCAAGCACTACAGCAAGGCTTGTCTGAGAAGTACATCCCTCTGCCCAGACTCATACCTTTCCTATGGGAAGCTGGTGGGATTATTGGAAGAAGGTGGAATTATTTATTTTGTCAGTGTCTTCATCTCAGAAACTTTGAGCTTCAAACTGTCAAAATGTGTTTTCTCTGTTTGTATCCAGACAGGAGAATATACAGAAGTTTCAAGGTTTAAAGGTCAATTCACTGCTTTCACTTATCACAGTATTTAATTATATTTCATCACTCAGTGGTATCAGGGGTGTATCTAGCTTTTAAATATCACGAGTGCATTCACAGAGCTGCTCCAACCGTCACGGATACCTGTATGTGGTAATAGATGTTCTCTGTTAAATCCCACAACTCACTTCTATTGTTCTTCTGCCTTTGGAAGTCTTTCCTCATGAATCAGATAAATGCATCTCTTCAGGACCTGGTGGTTATATATCCTACAGATTGGAAAAAGGTGATTTTTCTGGTTGAAGTCACAAAATCAGGTTCTGCTCAGTTCCTGTGAATTGCTGAGAGATGACCAAGACTGAATCCAATTTTATAAAATGATACTATAACTATGAGGAAATAGGTGGGACTGGAAGTATTCATCAGTTAATTCCTATACAGTTTAAATATTGGTGGACCCATATGTATTATATAAAACCTGATTATGTTTATCTGCAACACAGCTTGCATTGATTATCAGCAGCTCCCTATGTGGTTGTTTAAGATTCATAGTGGTATCTACTCTGTGCAGCATCTATATACAGTATATTAGCTATCCAAAATACCCCTTTTACTTGAGATATCCTGTATTGTTATATTTAATGATGGAGATGCAAACGACCTCATGGAGCCCAAGAAAAAGGAAAAATAATGGAAATATGGTAGATGAAGAATATAGTCCACACGTATGATTCCTATTAAACATGACTGGTAAGTTCTGTGACTTGAAGATATTTTTCATTTCCTAGGAAGTACTTTTGTATGCTAGGCTATATCTATGTAGACTTTCTTGCTTAACGTTGCCAACAAGCACTATCACAGTTAAAAATGCATGTCAGCTTTATCAATTTCCTTGGTTACATTTGTGGAGAATGAATTTTTGTACACTGGACAAATCTTTGTTCCGTGAAGCCTTTTGGTGTGAAGGTCTCTTGAGACTTGATTTGGCTGAAAGATGCCCAGAACCTAGTTTTGAATGAGAGATGCCTGAGCCTTGTGGCCTTAACAGCAAAGTCTTGAAACAGGACCTCATGAAGGAAATATGAATCTTTTTAGTACTGGCATATTAGAATGTCTGATTAACAAAGATAATAGTTCTGGGAGAAGAGAGACGAAGTAATGACTGTTTTTGAAGAATACAAGCAGAAAAAAAATCAATTTTGAAAAGCAATTTTTACTATTCTGCAGTTATTACATGAATAAGAACTTTCAGAATGTTCAAAAATGCTTGCAGATACAGTAATATGGAGAGCTAGTAATGATTTTCCACACATGGAAATATATAGAGCTTTTCAATTTTATACTCTTGGAGACCCAAATCAATTACATAAAGGCAAGTATGTATTGTTTGTATTCATTTTATTAGAAGAACACTTGTGTTAGTCCTTAGAAGTTGCTATAGGATTGCATCAAATTCTCTTCTATGTCAAATGAAATAGTAGGTCGTTTTTGCTGAGGCTCGTGCTTTACTTCTAGTTAAACCTCCCAGGCTTGTCTGCACATGCAAACAGTTTGGTGTTTGGAACGTGGGCTGCGTGCACGTGGGCGAGCCCGGCTCCCCAGCTGCTAACACAATCGCTGTGCAGTGTGAATAATATTTAACGCTGTACCCACTCTCATTGAAGTAGAGCTAATGCAAGAGGAGGTAACCTGAGTGCGATTAACCTAAATCTATGGTGAAAATATCCTTCTATGGCTATGCTCAGCAGGTTACAAGCATGCCCCAAAAATTAAAAACAAAATCAACAGCAGACAAAAAATATTTTACAAACATCATGGCTTTTCTGTACAGCCTGCTCTAACGTGTTCTTGTTTTCTTTTTGAACCAAGTTAATGCATGATTCTCTTATACCAGAAGCGTGGTCATCTCCTGCAGTTGCTTAAGGATGCCTACCCGCTGCAGGCAAACCAACCAGATGAATCCAAATGTATGAATGCAAATATGCCATATATGTCAAAACTTTTATAGAAAATTTAATAGTTTTGTTAACAAGCTTTTGAGCTTGTATATAAATGCATTCGCTTTTGAAGTCCTGGCCTCTCTTAAAACCTAATGCTGCTATTGTAAATCATTTTAATGGTCTGATATGCAAGTGCTATTGCTCACCTAAGTTTCATCATGTTTCTGTATTTGAAATGGTTATCACTCATAAGCATATGTGGAGCTCACGAATGAGCTTAATGTGAGTTTTGTTATGAGTGAGCAAAGCAAACCTTGAAGCGAAGTCTGCCCTCACACTCCAGGTTAAAATTCCTGGGCAGTGGCCTGGGTGTGGTAATATTCACTTTCCTTTAATTCACAGATGGTTTTGTGAATGTTAGCAAAAATGGGTATGTGCACAGCGAGGTCCAGTTCTGCTTAGCACCATCTCCAAAGTGCTCTCTGGTTGCTCATTTCTACCTGGGGCACAGGAGGTTTGTCCCCATCACAGCTCAAGCGCTGAGGGTGTTCGCTGCGCTCGCTGGTTGCTCACTGCTGGCTTCCAAAGCTCTTGAGTTTCAGCTGTGTCGCCAGTGACAGCTAAACAGGGCTGGCCCTGAGGTGTTTGGCAGAGAAGTACATGGTAGCTGTACTGTTAAGTGCAGTTACAAGTAAAAAGATATACTGCCCACTCTTTCATCCTTTTGTTGTTTTAGCTTGATTCCAAAAAAGGCTAAGTAAATGATCTTAGATAATGGCTGTAAACTTGAATTTAGCTTTATCGCTGATTCATTTCAACTGCTGTGGACTGCAGATGGAAATGATACCCAGATTTAGCCCCCGGGTCATCTGTTATTAGTGTTTAAGGATGTCATTTAATGGAGTACACTCCTTTGTCTGTTGCCCAATGTCTGTCTGTCTCTGCCACCCTCACAATTTTTTAATCATCAGAGTTACTTTGTAGTTCTTTTCTGAACTTCACTTTCTTTCATCTCTCTGAGGACCCATTCACATCCATAAAAAAGCTATATGCTGCAGTGCCCTGGCTTCTGTGTATATTTGTGTGTGTGCATTGCCCTGAACCATTGTTTTCCACAAGCACCAAACCAGCAGTGTGAGATACAAACTCACTAAAAAGCACAAGAGAAATTCAGATTTGTCCATACGCTTTATTTGTAGATTCTGCTTAAACTTTGCTGTAGCTTGCCAGATCAATAAAAGTTTGCTAACAGGGGCTTGTTCCAAAGTATTAAGCGGCTGTTGTCCAGCTCTTCGGAGCGGTTTCAGTGCAGGGAGCGTTTGCCAACACTGCTGGTTTTGTTAAAGCAGCTAGTCCAGCGCTGGCCTCACCAGCAGGCGCGCTGCCCGCTGCTGGCCCTGCCACACCAGAGCTTCCCCGGCCTTCAGCCGGGCAGCTGGCCGCCTTCACAATTTCCCTTCTGTTTTGCTGTTACGCTGCATGAAAACTTCCATTCATGAGGAACTCCTTGAACTTCAAGGAGAGGGCAGATGTGGGGGGTGTCCAGATTTGTGATTCAGGCTTTGGAGTTCTGGCAGTGATAGGGCTGCACTTGGAAATGCTCAGACTTGTGGCACCCGAGCAGCCCGTGTAGGATGGCACCGCTCCATGGGTGCTCAGGAAACACAGGAGGGAGCAGCGTGGACACACCAGGCGTAGGGCTTGGGATCGGGACCCAATACCTTGTGGCTGTTTATTCATTATTTGCAAGCTTTCTTTTGATATATATATATTTTTTTGTACCATAGACCTGGTGATTAAATACCATGTTAAAAGGTGTACACACACACACATACATCAATCACTAAATCATAACTGCTACATTAGATACTGAAAAGGCAATCCAAATTATTTTTAGAAATATTCTAGAAATTATTTTAAGTGCCTGCCTTTTATGTCTTTGACATGCACTTTTAAAAGTGACTTATCCATGGTTGTTTTTTTTTTTTTTTTTTTTTTTTTTTTTTTGTGCTGGGAATACAGAAGAACTCATTTAGATTCTCCTAATTGTTCTTGGAATTTTTCTTTGGATGCAGATTTTGGCACTGATGATACTTTAAGTGAAACAATCCTGTATCTGGATCTCATTCATCACGGATCTTGAAAAGAAATATGTCCTGGCTTTTGAAAACTGACATGGAATTTTTCAAATGATAAATTCAAGCTACAAAGTATATGTACATTTAAATGCAAGTTCCTTAAATATGTAGAACTTGCATAAAGATCAGATTTGTATACATTTCATTATTTGTAAGTGTGAATTTTAATGTGTTATAGAATGGAATATATATATACCTGTATTATATTAAACTGGGTTTAAATATGATAACACTTGCCAAATAAATAAGTTTCCTTCTTGATTTCTATTTAATCAGACATCACGAATGAAAATTGAAGGCATTACTGTATTTTCTGTTTTTGACTACTTGCACATGGTATTTTTCCTTAGTGTTTTGAGCTGTGGTCTTTAGCAGTTGTGCTATGGATAGCATTGAGAAGATGTAAGTCTGGAATGGGGATCCTGTGTGTCAAGTACTGAACAACTGTAAAGTGTAAAGATGAAAAAAAAGTAGAGAGGTAAAGGAGGGTTCCAGATTAAATGAGGTAATAGGTTTTCTCTGTCTCTGATCTCCATGCCTCCAGTTCTGAAAGGTGTTTAAGAGCTGTGATTTGTCCCACTGCACTTAAATGTAACTACTTCTAGTGTGTAAAATTAAGCTCATGCATATATCACTTCAAGTTCAGGGTTTATCACTTTAACTGGAGCATGGTTGTTGGAGCCAATACTTTCTTTAAATCTGTCCCTGGAATTATGAAGTTGAGTATTGGTTGTACTGAAGCAGCTCAGCAAATAGGAAAAAAACCTAACAACTCCAACACAGAGTTTCTAGATTTACATAGTCTTTTGTCTCAAGCCTGACCTTAAAAAAATAATAAAATAAAAACAAACAAAAAAAATATTTAGCATGAAGGGAAGGATTAAGTCTTGTCTCTGTACTGACTAAATCCCTGGCCTCTGCTGAGAATGCCGTTGTTGGAGCCAGCAGTGGTCATATCTTTTTCTTTTTTTTTTTTTTGTGGCTATAATATATTATATTTATTAATGTCAGATTATATAAATTTCAGCCAAATCTTTATCAGCACTTAGGCCAGACACCAGATAAACAGTTGGCCACAATTCTGGCCTCTAATAAAATTGTACATGAAACTTGAACTCAATTTTGCAGTTTAAACACACACTTAAAAAAAAAAAAGGAAAGAGCTGGTTTCTCAGTGGTGTAAGCTGGCAGCACTCCAGAAAGTCCGGGCTGCTCCACTGCTCTGCATCAGATGAGGATCCAGCCCTTTTTTCTTAGTGGGAGAGTCCTGGCTGCTGCTCTGGCCCTCGCGGTGCTGGCGCAGGCGGCAGGGCGAGCGCGGGCGCTGCTGGGGTGGCTCTTAGACCTGCGCAGGGGGCAACGTGCAGCTCTGCTGTTGGGGAAGGTGCAGTGCGCAAGGATCGCCCCGCGTCCCGCTTGTATCCCCTTTCCAAAAAGCCCCTGCTTTGCACTAAGACAAACCCCTCATCCTGGGTGATTTACCCCGCAGTGATGCGCTTGGGCCAGGACAGGGGTCTGCCTGTGCCTGCTGTGTGTGCCTCAGCTCCTGGGACCTTGGTATCAAATTAAAGCAAAGTGACAACACATGTAGCATAAAAAGTTGTAACCGATACCGTAGCAGCTCAGACAAAGTTATGGAGTGTAGCTCTTATGCTATTTTTCTATTTTTTTTTAAGTCTTTGAAATACTTTTTGACATCTGCTCTTCATTACACAACAATATTGCTATCTTTTTAGCAAAAGAGACATTTTTCATTATTCCTTTTAAAGTTAACAAACACATTTTAAAATGCCCACGGTAACTGCAAGGGATTTACTTTCAGGTGATTTTGCCATACAGTCCAGTCCAACTACAACATTAAGGTTTCTTGTTCCATTTCTGCATTTACCTTGGTCACAGCTAAAACCACTTTTTTTTATCAGGGTTCCTGGGTTTGTTTTTTATTAAAGAAATACTTTTACTTAGCCTGGATAGATGATATGAAAGTCTGGCAGGAAATCTGAATCTTGCAGTACTTCATGCACTGAGGATATCAGCAAAGCCATTTTGTCTGCTCTTTTTATGGATGACATGACTGTGTTTGGATTTTTGTTTTCATTCCAATTAAGGTATTTAATATACTTCTATACCCAAATGGAGAAACATCTAAAGTTTGAATGGATTTTAACATAACTGTATGAAAAATCATAAAACAGGTATTTGGTCCCTAAAATTTGATGTCTCCCACCCTGCCCCCCTTTTCCTGCCTCATTGTATTAGTTGGGTTTTCTGAAACCTCAGAGCTGAATTTCCTTCCCTGGATCCCAGGGCTGTTTGAGAAAGCGTGGATGCTGTGAAGGAGAAGCTCAAAGGGAAGAGTGGGAAAATGTGTGGGGAAGTTATCACTGCAAGGCGCTCGTGGAAGGAGAGGTGTTGCCACCAGCTTGCGTTGGGCTCTGCCTCCCTGCACGGAGGGTCCCTGATCCAGGACGTCCTGCCTCTGCTACAGAAGGTGTTATTTTTTGAAGTTTTTTGGGTTTTTTTTTAGGATGATTATTAAGTTTTGAGTAAACAAGTAGGGGGAAACATTTTTGATAGGAAAATACTAGTGGTTTTAACACTTTTTCATTTCTTATTAGTTGTAGTTTTTTTATTTTGTATGTGTATGAGGGATTTTTATAATCTATAGGAGACTTGGAGATTTTAAATCTCATTTTAAAACAGAAATTCCACATTAAATTTAGTTTTTTTAAAGATAACAGCACAGGCTCTATTTATGGGCAATAACGTCTCCAAAAAAGCACATATGTGTCTTCTTTTGGTAAGGTAAGCAACTGAAACTGTACACACAAAGGTGAAAGGATAACAATTTGTTTTCTTTACATGATTATAAAAATGTTTCTGATGACTTTTGAGAAAATGATTCTCAAGGGCCTTCCAGCCCTTATTGCTCTATCTTTTTGGGAAAGAAAAATCAAAGGAACAAGAAGGTGTAAAAAGACTAATGGAAGGTGTAAAAAGACTAACAGTCCTCTGCAGAAATATATAGAGGGCATTGCTTAACCAACAAACACTCAACAAGCTGTAAAAATATGTGAATGTAATGCAAACACGCCTGTAACGTTAACGTGCCCTCAGGCCGCAAGTCGGTTTCCCAAACACTGTGGGGCCGCCTTTCCAGCGGGGTTCCTGCTTGTGCAGTTTTGTTCCTTGGCTACTGCTCTCTGCCACCTTCCTCAGTGTGTGAGTGTATAANGGGCCTTCCAGCCCTTATTGCTCTATCTTTTTGGGAAAGAAAAATCAAAGGAACAAGAAGGTGTAAAAAGACTAATGGAAGGTGTAAAAAGACTAACAGTCCTCTGCAGAAATATATAGAGGGCATTGCTTAACCAACAAACACTCAGCAAGCTGTAAAAATATGCCTGTAATGTTAACGTGCCCTCAGGCCACAAGTCGGTTTCCCAAACACCGTGGGGCCGCCTTTCTGGCGGAGTTCCTGCTTGTGCAGTTTTGTTCCTCGGCTACTGCCCTCTGCCACCTTCTTCAGTGTGTGTGTGTAAGTGCATAAGTAGCTACGGTTAGAGCTCCAGTATGTAAGAAAATAAGAGCATCTTATTCTAAATTACAGCGCAGCACAGCAGACTATATCTGGATTAAGTAGGACGGTGATTGGGGCTACTTGGGAACTCTGGCTTGTTCTTGGTGGCTGAGTAGTATTTAATTGCTTTGACTGCCTGCTACAGATCGAAATGAAAGCTTTAGCTCCGAAATCATTCAAAACCAGAGCAGTCATCGTGTTTTCCAAATGTGCTGGACTGGGGAGAGCTCTGGCCAGCCGTTCTGGGTGGATTTGGCTTCATCCCCATCTCAGCACTCTTGAGCGGAGGGAGGGACCTCCTCGTTCGGCCTGGGAGAGGGCTCCGGGGATGCTTGTTGCCTTGTTTTCATTTTGCCAGATATTATTTCTGGTCTAGGTCCAAATACAATTCTAATGCAAGATGATACTGTTCTTCTTGAGAGTGATGATTTACCTGTAGTAAGAGTTCTCCTTCGGTGTGCTTTCTCCACAAGGAATTTCTCTGGATTTAAAATGTTTTGATGCAATGTACTCCAAATATAAGAATGACAACGGTATCGGTTTAGACCTAGTCAAAAATCCTAGCAATAGGAAAGCTTTCCTACTGCTGTGGTGCTGTGGTTGAGTCTGGAATTATTTTTTCAGTGTAATGTTTTATCTAACTGCTTTTAAACATTTTTACACTTTCAAGGGATAAGGTAGGGTATGCTGTAACAGTTTATAAAAAATCCCTTAGATACATTTAGAGTCAGTCTAAATTGTTAACATCATATTTTATTAGGTCATTCTGATGATGAGAACACAAAATATGCTTGCTTTCTTTTTTCTTTCTTTTCTCTTTTTTTTTTTTTTCTCTCTCCCTGGAATAAAAAAGCATAGTTTAGTTTCTAGGGAAAAGAACTATGTCAAACATGGTGCTTGCAAGTCATGGAGAGGAGGGAGGGAGATGGAAAGATTTGCTGTTGACTAATTCAAGGGATGCTCTAATCGACTCCAACATTTAAACAAGCTTCTTTTCTTATATATATTGGGCCATTTTCATACTAAATAGCTCCATTAAATGGTTTTCCAGGTCTTATTCTGGCCAGACAGCTATTAAAGTCAATGGGAGTTTAGCTTCTTTAAGAAATGGAGCATCAGTTCTTCTGCCAGGTGAAATATATCATTCAACAAAACTAAACTCTTATTCAGAGAATCCAACCAGCTAATGTAAACAAGGATATAAAGCTCCCCAAACCCTGCTGGGCTGTTTTTGCAAAAGTAATGTCTTTTACAGCACTAAATAAAGTTCCCCAGGAAAGATGGATTATAACAACATATAGGATGCCCTCCTTTAAGAGGCTTGTCTATGGAGGAGTCAGTAATACTCGAGGATGAGCATGTCCAAATGAAGCAGAACAGAAAGCTGGAAGAAATTCCCCCTGGGAAGTTTTAGAAGAGATGGAGTAAGTTTGTACAGCAATAAACCAAAACCATACTTGTGACCCAAATCTTATCTAGGGAAATCTACCTTCAGAAATAAGGATGATGTAGGTGTAGATGCTAAAGAGAACCTATGTTCAGAGTATTGGTGTTGGACACGATGTGCTGGTTGAGACCCTGGGACATTAAAGTCCTGTCACCACCAGGCTGAAAGGGACGGGGCTGGGTGAGTTTTCTGGTCTCTGAGGTGCATCAAACCCTCTTTGGGTGCTAGTACACTACCTTGCCCAAATTTTTTGCAAGTACAATAACTAGCAAAATCCACAAATGCACCTCTGAAAAGAACTAGAATTGCTAAGACTGGCTTATCTGGATGAGATTGGGTACAAATCTCCAACCGGAAAAGCTTGTCTACAGCAGACTAATTCTCACTGGAATGTTTTAGTGCTCCCTAGAGTAAAGATTAGGTTGTAAAAATTTTAATCACTTTTCTGCAGGAATTCTCAGGATATTTTCACTTTTCCAGAACTGTAAGAAGTGTTTGATTAAATATGGGGTTATTGTGTGTTTTATTATTATTTGGAAAACAAAGGCAATAACCAAACTTTTACCTTTTAAACATCTTTTTCATGTTTAGCTTCTGTTCCCCTACCACTGCTAAAACAAACAAACAAACAAACAAACAAACAAACAAAAAAACCCCTACTCCCACCACCAGAAAAACAAGTAAAGTATTTAAGTATTTCTTAAGATGTACATGTCCTTTGAATACATTACTGGGGTTATTTCACCAAAAGAGGATGACTTGCTTAAAGCTGTTGGCTGTGATAGGAATGGTGTCCTGAAACCTTTAAAGGGCACATGGGCCCTGGCACTCGCCAGGACATGTCAGTGCCCTCTGGGCAGAGCTGCAGGCCTGGTGTGACTCCTGCGATGTAAACTGATAACTCCCCCATGCTGGTCCAGCATAGGGCAAGCCATAACTTGCCCCCAAATCTCCTCAGGTTGCTAGTTTTTGGTCAACACAGATCTAAAACTGTCAACACAGGTCTAAAACTAGAGATAGAAAAATATTTAATTCTTTTAGAAGAGAAAAGATGTTGCATTGAAGATGGACTTATTCTGTTTCAGCTAACAGCAGAAGGGCACTGTTTGCTTCTTGCTGTAATAAAATGCACCTGTGCTTCTGCCTGTCTACATTTTGCTCTTCCATGTAACTTGCATGGTCCCAGGAAGCAAGTAACACAGCTAGGTAAAGGCACTTACCTGGTGGTGTTAAATGAGCACAGTCATAATACTGTATCTAATGGGGAGTTGGGCTGCAGGCAAGGACAGGATTTTTCTTTACTTTCCCGGCACACTGTAGGCTCCTGGGGTCTGTCCCCTGTGGCAGCCTGTGCTGAGACATCTCATTGCTCAAGAGAAATCTGAATTCCCCGGCTCCGAAGCTGGGAGCTCTCTGGTTTGTCAGGCTGGAGCTCTGCAGAGGCTGTGCTGCTCCCCTTGTTGTAGGTGAGTTAGTTCATAGTGCTCTGCGCTCCTCATGTTACTTCTGGGAGCTGAGCTCTCCCTTGGCACTGTGTTCATCAGCAATGGGCTGCAGCCCGTAGGCACCACAACTAATAAATAATAATCCCCCTTGGGAGCACACTGTCGAGAAAGAGATTTGGGCATCCATCTATCTTGCTGAAAGCCGGGTCCCCGTAGTCTGTCTGTGGAGTGTTTGCCAATTTTTGGATGTGCTATTGACTTGATAGGGAAGAAAGCAGGCTGTCGAGGACGGTTACCTCACTAGGCACAAATGTGCTGAGGAGAGAGATGCCGTAGCAATGCCCTTCTGTCGTGTATGTAGATGTCTGTCTTATCCGATTATTTCCTTGGTAGGAGAACATTTCTGTTCTTGATATATATGAATAGCCATGTGGAGTTGGATGTGGAGTTTTGCTATTGACTAAGTCACTGCACTGTTTTAGCTCGGGTGAAAAGTCATCTCCTGCATCACTGCAGTCCCCAGGAAGCCTGTGTTGCTGCTGGGCTCCAGTACCTGCCTTGGCGGCAGCCAGTTACCCACCACGGCCGCTCACCCTGCTGTGCTGCTCACACCTTCCTCAGCACTGCGGGGGCTTGGTGCATGACTGAAGTGCCCTGGTAGCACTGCAGAAACTATTTTTTTTCTAGTGCATTCCTCCAGGTTTAGGAGCTATCCCTAAGTATCATTTATAACAGATAGGTGGAAAAAGTACTTTTTGGA
Source organism: Crypturellus undulatus (assembly GCA_013389825.1). Taxonomy (NCBI): domain Eukaryota; kingdom Metazoa; phylum Chordata; class Aves; order Tinamiformes; family Tinamidae; genus Crypturellus; species Crypturellus undulatus. Next base: position 80,086 of record VWPW01006691.1, on the reverse strand, counting down.
GAAAAAAAAAAAGGCAGATATTAACTACAGGAATTTATTTAGGGGATTTATTTATTCAATTTCACTATATGAATTGATTACATGATCAGAATCTGCCCCTACCTCTTTGTGTATCTAATACAAACTTATCCTTTCTTGTTTATCACCCTGATGAGCAGTCAGAGCTATTTCTAATCTAGGAATTTCTTGAAGAACAAGAGCCCAAGGTTTCAAAGGTGTTCTACAGTCATGTGCCAATGCTCACACCTTTTACCCAGATGTAGCAAAGCAGTATCTTGGACTATACTATGCTGTGAAAAGATTTATGTTGACAGTAAAATAGTAGGATTCTCCTTCTGTTCCAGTAACTTTGCAGCTTTGCAAAGGGCATTGCAAACTGTGAGGATGTGCATTTGCTGCACTGCAATCCAGGCAGTAGCTGACATGCTCCAGGCACCTGGGAATGCTGGAGCCGGTCGGCAGTTCGGCTGTGTACGCGTCTGATCCCAATGGGCTCATCTTAGGGTGATCCCACACAGGAGGATGGAGACATCAAAAAGGGTGTCAGCTCTGATAAGGGTTTTTCCCAAGTGTCTCAGAGACAGTCACTTCTGCTCTATGCATAGCTCAGATTTCTGGTGATAACTTCGAATGCCTCGCTGAAGTGCTGATCTTTGTTGCAGTAGCCTCTAGTGGTTGTGCATTTAGTATGGAGCTGCGAGCCCTGACTGCACAGCGGTCCAGTCCAGTTTTGCAGTGATTTACCACACAAAATACAGATTCCAGTTTGGATCCCTCTGCCCTTGACAACTGAAGAGGACTGAACACACCCTCTGCAAGCATGTTCACGGCTCGAGTATTTGGAATGGACTCGAAAGGTTTCTAAGGGTGTTTTCTTGTTGTTCTTTCCCCGTTTTTCAGTTGCTAGATCCTTCTGAGGGACAGTTTATTTTTCCTGCAGTGTCTCTCACACCTCTTCAGCTGCGAGCGCTGCCAGGCAGATGAGGACGCTTGACTCAGGGGAATCCGCATGTGACCTTTTCCTCCTCTTTCCTTGTCTTGCTGCTCTCCTGAAGCACTGGCTCTCCGCTGCCCACTGCACTCATGTTTCTCTCTGACTATTGCATGGTTACTTTGCAGAGGGGTTCTCAGTGCAGATGTTACCATTAGTTTAGTCCTCCATCCCCGCACTGACATTTTTATACACAAACAACAGCTTGCAGTCCTGCTGGCCTTTTAATGGAAAGAAAATACCCTGCTCCATTGCTGTTTGCTTTCTTTTAATGGTACTTGGCAGTAGTGGCACATTGAGGCCTACAATTCCTTCCTCCTGCTGGCAGATGCTTCTCGTGGCCCTTGCGCTGCAGCCATGTCCTCTCCATGCACAGGGCCCTGCTCTTTTTCTCCACTGTTGCCGGCTAGTGCTCATGGAAGAAAGATTTCCCAAGGAGAGAGGCACCTGGCTAGCTGCTGGAAGCATCAAAGTTATTGCTGGTGAAATCTGCTCTGGGCCTCTCTTTCCTGTGAGAAATCTTGGAGAAATCTGACTTTTGGCCCCACCTGGGGCAGGGCTGCCTCAGTGTGAGCAGCTGCCTGGGGCACCATGTTGCTGGGATCAGTCAAACCTCAGAGCTTTGCTGTTCGCTTTACTGGGGCTTAAAAGTGAGCCCTGTTGCTGGCAGGCGTGAGAGTGACAGAGGAGTCTGTCGGGGGTCCCTCATCATCCCCACTACCCTAGCTGGGCACCAGGGTCTGGCCCCGTCTCTGCTCTCTCTCGTCTTGTTTTTCTCTTGCCCGGCTCCTGCCGCGGCTCAGCCGGGGGCAGCTCAGCAGCAGGGAGCACTGTGGGAACGTGTCATGGGCGTCTGCCTTGGCCTGGTAAAACAGCAGGGACAGCGGCTCCGAGGGCGGAGTATCGGTGCCAACAACAGTAGCTATGGCACTTTGGTGGAAGCATCCGTGGGTTTTGTGCTTATTCCCCTAAGGAATATCCTCACCAAGGTCTCCTCTCTGCTGCTGCACCCTCTGAACACACTGAAGTTATACAGCATTAGCTTGCACTGAAATTTCTCGACCTGTCACTGGTGACTCATACAGAAATTCACAGGAAAATTATAGCTGTATTTCAAAATAACAGATGCTTTGTTGTTTCCTCCCCACTGCGGATTTTCCATTGCTCCAGTCTCAGGCAAGATGCCTCCTGGCCACTCCACGACAGCCATCCCAATCGGTGGCCCCACTTCAGCGGCGGGCTCCTCAAGGCAGCGAGTCCCTGCTCTTCTTTATTTGGAAATATGTCCTAGTGAGAAATGATTGAATGTGCACTGAGATATTCAAGGATCCAGTCCTGGAAGTACCCAGGATTCAGGAACCTCATATAGCTGAGTGTGGCCTGAGGTGTAACAGCCTCATTGAGGGGAATTCGGAGTGGAGGCTGCTCAGGAGAGAGCAGCCCCATGGCACCTCTCATCCATCTGCTTCACCTGCTTGGGATGGTCTTGCAGGACCTGCAAGGGCAGTGAGATGATGCCTTGACAGCCTGTTATATATTCCAAACTTGAGAAAATCCTGGGACTGCGTGGGTTAATTTCCAAGGCATTATAGAGCATTGTCACCCGTTTTCCTAGTTTAGTTCTGATTCAAGAGCGTTATAAAGATATTTTTATAATGAACACACACATTGCACACACAGCCCCTGTATGCATGGCACATTCCTTTCCCCTAAGCCTTTGGCTTTTTGCTCCTTCCTGCAGCTCTCCCATGGGAAGCCCTTTTGCCACTTTCCCCTGGGCCTGTCTGAGAGGCTTGGGCACTGCTCCCTCTCATCCATCTCCTCTGCCATACGCAGGCCCTGCAGCCTTGCCCCTGCCCGTGCCGAGCGCCCTGCTCCCCGCGGGCTGAGCCGGCAGCACCTTCTCCATCACCCGCCTTGAGCCGCAGCTCCCTCGGGAGCCCCTCTGCCCCGGCCGTGGCATACGTGCTTGCCGAGCCCAGACTTAGCATCTGCTTGGTTTGGCACATGTGGTACAGCACTCCTGCGTTCAGCACGGAAGGCTCCTTTTTCTCTACAAGCAGTTTTTTCAGTGCTGCTTGCAAGAGGCTTGGCTGGAGAGGTGCTGAGGGTGCCAGGGGCTCTCTCCCTTTACCTGGTGCTGCTGGGCTCCAAGTGCCTGTGACCCCCGAACTTGTGACACTGCAGGGCCCGTGGTGGCCCCAGGGCAGCTCCCCTGGGACGGGCACCGCTGTCTTGTGCAACGTGGTGCTACTTTGCAATCGCCCTCGTCGAGCGGCCTGTTTCCTCCCCTCCCACCCACTGATTTTTAGGCCTCCTTTTCTATGAACCAAGCACAGTGGTGGTGTTTAAACAGTTAAAAATCTGTCCAGCTTCTCATGAAAGGGGCAGAGGGGCAGCATTTCGGAGCCCCGTCCCTGCTATTGATGCTCTCCAGGCTGGTGTGCCCGGCAGGAGAGGAGGCAGCGAGCCACAGCAGAGGAGCCAACATGGTGAGTAATAGGGTAAGTCATAAAATAAATTGACAATTAAATCTTGTGTCTTCTTGCTGACAAAATGATTCATTTAAGTGCTTCGAATGCTTAGTTTAACCATGTGCTTAGTGCTTAAAGGTATGGAAGGTTAAAATGAAAACTGAGGCACGATTAGGAAAAGAAGGAAGGCTCTCCTCTCCATGCCCATGGACTTATAAGTAAGCGAGTTTTTCAACCACAAAAGTTCCTGCTCTGTTCTAGGAAAAGCCTAAGTCCGTTTCACTTGAAATGCTGCTGATGTTCTCATGCTGCCATTCATTAGCAGGGATGAGCTGAGGTCTTACTATTTATATTTGATTTTTGTTTGGAAACAGTAGGAGAAAAAATGCCCACTGTGAACATTTGGTTCACACAGGTTTGCATGTTATTTCAGCTGGAAAAGTAGCATTATGGGTTCCCAGTGGCTTTTCCAGATGAAAATAGGTAGCGGCGGGTGTGCCCCTTGGATCTGGAACTGGCAAGATGCTTGGATCTCTTAGCAAGATGCATCATGTTGGCTTGCCAGGAATATCCTGTTTGCTCTTTGATTTTTATTGATTTTAATAAGAACAGCCACCCAATGTGCTAGGCATCCCGGAGCATCTTTAGAAATGCATAAAATAGTTCCTCTGAATGAAAACAGCCAACTCAGTGATAACACAACCTTGGTTTTGATTTATGCTGTGAAGAGAGTGATGCTGTTAACTAGCCTCACATCATGTTCATCTCCAGCATACATGTTTATTTTCTGCCCTTTAGATCTGAGTCTTTCTGCCCACCTCCGGTGTGGCATTTTTTATCTTCAGGTCTCAGCAGGGGTGAGCTGGGGAGGGCTGAGCCCTCGGCAACAGATGTGCATGGAGCTCGCACGGAGCAGCCAGCGGGCCGGGCGGTATTCCTGGTGAGTGAATTGGGATACATTCACAGTAAAGTGGACGGTTTCCCAAGCATTTTTGTGTGCTTCTGTCTCCTTTTCCTCTTTTTCATGCTAAAGAACTATGACAGCACAAAATAATTAGTATTGTCTGAAATGTGTATGCCATCTTCCAATTAAAAAAAAAAGGCGTGTTCACTGCAGAGTTGATTTTTTTTTGTTTTTTGGAAAGAGGCAAGTTACTCTTTGATTTCCCTTTTTCTTAACCTCCTTCATTAATGCCTCTCTCATCTCACAAACTCCCTCTCCGCTGCCCCCCAGGCTGCTTACCTGGCCCTCCCAGCCCAGGTAGCCAATTGGGTGGGAGGGAGGAGACGCGGGTGTGAGGGGGCAGGCGGAGCAGCCCAGGCAGGCTGCCCTCTCCCCATGATGGTGCACGGGCAAGGGACGACTACAGGCAGAGCAGATCACTAGTGAGAAGCAGCAGCTGATTGATCGTTTGTAAAATGGGCACTTTGTGGAGTGGTGACCAGAACCTGCTACTTTTTATAATATTGCAGTTCCTGACACTCTTTTGACTGGGCCAGGATCCAAGCATAAGATGATGCTGGAAGCTCTAGGAGATCAGTCTCATTCTGAGGAAAAATCCCCCTGTGCTCGGTTTTCCTCTGACAGGAGGAGGATCAGACTTACTGGAGCTTTCTCCACCTCCCTCACATCTCCCAGCACATGGAAGGAATAAACTGGCTGTGAGAACTGGGCAAGGGGCAGCAGATGGGGAAGGACTCCATGGTGTTTTCTTCTCTGAAGACAGGCTGGAGAAGGGAAGAGAGGAGCCTGGACTTCAGGAGGAGATAAGAGACAGCAAATGTTGCAACCGAGGAACTAGGGAAGAAAAAGGAGAGAGAAAAGGTCTGAGGGTTTTAATTGCAGGCCTGGTGATGATCAGGCAGGGAGGACTCCTGAAGAATCTGGCACCTCCTGGCCACCTGTCTGCCAAGGCCAAAGGCTGCTCTCTGCATCTGCAGTCTGTGTGAGCCCAGCACAGGTACCAGTAACTGCATCAACAGGGAAAAATGGGTGTTATTTTGGAAAGCTGCCTAAATACTGGGTGTGCAGCAGATTTGCAGCCTGTACTGGACATTGTGCTGTTATGTTGCCAGATGGCAACCAGATTGGATAAAGGGAGCAGAGACAAGACTGCAGGAGCTGTCTGCAGGGTAGACGTGCTCTGTGCTCTCTGTGCCTCTTTGGCTGGATCTAAGAGCATCTTACATGATGCTGCTGTGCAGAAGCCACCTGTGATCCCCAGCAAGTGAGCATCCTTTTACTGACAGCAACACAGAGCAGCAGGCCGGGTAGCAGTGCACCTGATCCTCCATGACTGGGTGCTTCTTCCTGCTGTACGCTGGGGTCTGGCATAGGCTGAACTTGCCTGTACGGGTTCTTTGCACGCTCCTGTGTGAAGTGTGTGTCTGTGCCAACAGCAGCCTCTGCGTGGAGGGTAACGACTATTCATTTTAATCTTTGCTGCTGCTGTTTGCAAAGGACAGGATCAGGCTGGAGCTCCTGAGGAGAGGCAGGGCAGTTGTACAAGGAGCAACATGCAATCACCTCCAGTTGTGAGGAATTACAAACACAGCAGGAGCCTGGTCTCTGAGCAGGATACTTGGAAACAGTTTCAACACAAAGAGGAAGGAATTTGTACACACAGCGAAGGACTTGCTGACCTTACCCAGCCTTACAGATTCACCACACCTTTTCATTTAGAAATTGTCATGGGAGTGCTCTGCCCGCTCCGGAAGCTCCATCCTTCCCCCGCTGCTGCTCCGCAGGAAGATGCTCTCTGTTTTACTGCCGATGGCTGGGACAGTGCGTTCCCAGGGGTCCCTCATCGAAGAAAAATAGGCCTATTTACAAAAAAACAAGTAGTTTTGCGTAAACTACAGCTATGGGCTGCCAATTCCATGTTCTTCCAGCACAGAAATGCATCCTTCCCCCACTATAAAGAATTCAGTTAAGAGCAGCCACACTGCAGCTCCAGGGGTGTGTGGTTATGAGATCATGTCACTTGGGAAAAGAAAGCACCAGACGATGCCCTGTATCTTATAAATACAGCAGATGTATGATGATTATGTCATGATAACCATAAGAGTTCCTGCTGAAATGATATCCTTAATAATTTGTCCTTCAAAACTTAGATCAGGATTGTACTGTGCTCAGAGCATACCCCATGAAATAGTCACCAGGATCCTAATGCTGCATTTACCACTAAACATAGCAGCTGTTATCTGTTCCTGGGCTCATTTGATGTGTGTAACCAGAAAGTCAGTAATCTTTGCTTGGAACCATGGATAGTAATGCTTAAACCTCTAATATCACTAAATATGGTTGCAGGAGATTAAATAAGAGTACCCCTGTTGTCGACCACATTCCCTTTTTTATTACCGGATAATGTTATGATTATAGTTATTTGTGCATATTTCTTCCTTATATACATTCATGTAGAATTTAGGGAAGCTGCAGCTGCGGCAGGAGCACACAGGGAAATGACTCACCTCCCCTGGGCTAGCAATGGATTTTCAACCAAGCAAACCACAGGAAAGCTGACATTAGAGGTGGAGCTGCATGTTAGGGGGAACAAAATGTCACGTCAAGTGACTGCTTCAGGTTTGGTCTAGTTTTTAGCAGACTTGTAAGTGAAGTGAGTATGATGAAGATATTGTTTCATTACAAAAGGTCAAGCACATCTTAAACACCTTAAACTGCAAACAATCTAAAGGATAATGCAGTTAGTTAAAATTAATCTATGCTCTATTTGTTTCTGGTAGGAAAGTTCAAGCTGTGAAATGAAGAGCTGAGTGCAACTGTAAGAGACAGTAACAAGTTCACCTTTCCTTTATGCTTTGTAGAAGCTCCGAGACTGTCGGCACCAAGGCTGGAAGTGCTGGATGCAGCACGGTTAAAGGGCTCCCAGATGCATGATTTTCACTCTCAGTGTTGGAGGGACCCTACAGGAGGGACCTCTGTAAACAGCTGGCGCTCTGTAGTCATGTGTGAATAAATCCTTGTTACACAGCGGCATCCACTGCAGTTTGCAGTAACGTTTAGGTACCCAGGCTGCTCTGAAATAAAGCGTGTTCCAAGCCGTGGTTTAGTCTGTCTCTAGCCTCTCTGAGCTTCCAGGAAATCCCCATGTGAAGATGCACTAGGTACTTGCAGCACATAACAGCACAGGCTGAAGCATTCCTATATTCTCACTGGTTTAGGCTGGGCTTGAAAAAACATATATCATGCAAGTGAGGGGCCTTAAAGTCTTTACAGATGAGTTGCCTCTTTTCTTAATTTCCAGTGCTGGGAGTTAAGGGGTTAAAGGGTAAACTGGATGATGCAGGTCACTTGTCTTCATCCCCGCTTCAGCAGGTCCTGCCTTCCCCAAGGACCCTGCAGGAGCTCTGTAGTTTTTCCCTAGTCAAATGCCACACAAAATCCTCTACTTCTGCATAGGATTCAAGCCTAACGCAGAAGTCCTGCCTGCTTCTCCTTCCCTTTCACCAAGCTCTGTACGTGCGCGTGTGCCTGCCAAGTTCCAGCCCAAGGAGAGCTGTTACACCTGACTCTTAACCCCCTGAAATAATTTTATTATGGAAGCAGTGACATAACTTTATAGCAATGCGAATACACCGCTGTAACGCAGCAGGTTTATAAGGCTTTCATGAGGTGTGCGGTATGAGGTGATGTCCCCAGAGCAAGGCCAGCCCGCGGCGCCTCCCGAGCAAGGAGGCCGCTCTGCGGGGTGGCAGGAGCTCCGCAAGGAAGTGGCCTGCAGCGGCGCGCAGGGCCCCGCAGGCTGCCCTGGGAAGGCAGGTTCCCCTGAGCTGGTTCCCTGCCCTCGAGAAGCAGCCACATCTCCTTGCTGTGCGGGGAACCGGCAGCCGCGGTGCCAGGAATAGCTCGGTCTCTCGTGTAACGATTTCAGTTTTCTGTATTTCATAACTAGAGACAAGCAACGCCTGTCAGCTTTGTTTTAAAGTCACATTTTAATTGGCTGAGCATGATGTACTGTACAAATTCAGTTTATTATTTTCTAATTGCTGCTGTTAATTAGAGTGGCAAATAATAAAATTGCCTGAGTGGATAGATGAATAATTTATTACTTTTTCAACAACTCTTTTTTTTTGAGCAGAAATTTGCTGAGTGAATGGAAACAGCTAATTAGAGAAAGGTGCCATTTGCAGCCTGCATTTTGATGGGGTTTTGAAGAACATATACCTGTTCTCATGGCTTAAAGTGCACATCCAAGTGTTGGGTAGGGATGTTGATGCCGTCTTAAGGCGTTCAGTTAGGAATGATTAATCCTGTACACTGCTATCACGTTTCGGTGTGAAACGCAGGCAGACCGCACGGAGATGCTGAGCGGAGCCTCACGGCGCCGCGCAGGGTCGCTGGGTCGGTGGGCGCGTGCTTTGCACAGCCGCGGCCGCCTGCGACCGCTCTGCGCCTGCGGGGCCGGCGCCCGGGCTGCCGGTCGGCTGCATGACATTGAGTGCCGAAGCCGTACCGAGCTGCTGCGGCGCGCCAGCTACTTGGACTGCAGGTCTGATGATAATTCCAAAATGTTGCTGCTTCTAGTGCAATGCGTGGTGCAAGAGGTTGAAACACAGTTCAACCTAATTCAGTTTTGGAGAGATTTTCTTTTTATCTGAGACATCCAAATGAAATCAGCAGATATTGCGGGCGAGGAGCAGGGAAAGATGCTGGGTCAGGGCTGTGCAGAATCTTTTGCAGCTTTTGCTCAGCTGACACCGGTGCATGCGTGGGAGGCACCTCGGGGAGGTTGAGGGGACACCCAAGAGGGTGGGTAGCACCCCAGAATGTTCTTCTGGAGTGTTTCTATATTGCAGGCTTTGGAAGGAGCTTTTATACTTTATCTACAGCATTTTTACTATTTTGGAGGGGCCAAGGTGGAAAGCAGCTCTTGCCACAGCAGATTTTCTTGGTTTCCCATGCTGGCAGCAGATCAGTTGAAGCGCAGCCGTAAATGCTGCTGTTTGTTTGCTGCGCGGAGCTCAGGCCCGCACGGGGGCTCCGGCTGGCTCGTGTGGAGTTCCTGCTTGGAGGCCCAGAGCAAAGCAGTAGCTCCTGCTTATTTAGCCCGTTTTGCTACTTTTACAGCAGGAGGGGGTTTTGCCCTAGGTGAGCAAGGACAGGGAGGTGCTGCCGCCGCTCTGCAAACACCCTGTGGCTCCTGCATTACTTTTGCTAACTCTGTGCCTGGGGCTGGAGGTTGTGCTGGGCATGCCAGGGATGAGAGGAGTGTTGGGGCACCTCCACCAAAGGTGCAAAACCAGGTGTGCCGGGGTAATACGTACTGGAAAGCTACTGACCAAAATTCAGAGCTAATCAACTGAACACTGAACACGGGTATGTTTTCCATGTAAAGCTATGTGTTATTTCAGTAAACCTCTAGAGAACTTCTTGCTATAGAAAACCTGTAACTCATGTGCATTTCTACATCTTTGAATCGTTTTTTCACACATATATTGGCACAAAGTGCAGTATATGAAAATGGCTATTTTTCAGACAAGCTTTGCATCTTTTACTGCAGATCCTCACACTTATTTACTTAAGTCTCAGCATATGGGGAAAGCAAAATACTGTGCATATATGCTGTGGTATTACAAGTATTTATTGCTTTAACTCTTTCTTTCATGGCTTTCTTTCCTTTACTTGAGCTAACAGTTCATATATTTCCAGTATAATGCAGTACTTGTGGTCATCACTTCCTAAATTTATTTTAAAATGAAAGTGTATTAGGTTTCAATAAGCACATACAATATTACATATACTGGCATAGGTATGTATTATATGTACATCCAGCAAGCCGTATGGCATGGCATACCTTGCTCTACATAATTTTTTTTCCCCAAGTGTATTGGTTGGTTATGTAGAAGGCAGATGAGGGGAGCACCCAGGAGACTATTTGTTGCAAACTCTCTTATAGCCCATAAATGTTTCAAAACAGTGGCATAAATATCTTAAAATAAAGTTTCTGAACTTTCTTTCAAAGAACACTGCTGCTAGCCGAAATACTAACACTGAAGGTGACAGGATCGGAGCCTCTCTAGCCTCTTCTCTTGCTCTCTCTATCCTGCAGTCCTGCGTGATGGTCCCAGAGCACCTGGCAGCTATTTAGCAAGTCTCTTGATCTTCACTGCAAGAAATCCATATGCACTGCTCAAGGAGATGGTGCTATTAGGGATCTTGCCAAGTCTTTGATTTTTCTGTCCTAAGTCTGATTTTCTTTGGAATAACTCAGTTTCCTCTCCATATGTACATTACTAATCTAGAATCATTTGCTTCCTTGATCTTTTTTTAAATACTGCTGACTTCCTACCTATTTGACTTGTCCACTGACATTGCCTCCCTCTTGCCATTCCTAGTACTGAAGAGGCACTTGACCATTATGACCCACTGACCTAGGGGTCATTCTTGTTGTGGTACTACTTATATTTCTAAATGGATAGTCTTCCTCTTGTCTCCTTTACCAGTATTTTCATCTCCTTCTCTAGGAGATGCTGCTTTGCACAAGAAGTCATTGCTTCATTCCTCTTCTGTCTCCCAGGAATCTCACAGGCCATTTCATACATTGAAATGTAATATTTAAATGAGGGGAAGAAATGCAGCTATATTTGGGCCATAGTTAAAGTATCTCAAAGCATGCAAGATAAAGCTTTTCCTATAGTTCATCCAGTCATCTGTGTAACTGCTCACTTCTTAACTAGGACTGGATACTGCAAACACCTCCACAAACACCGTATTAGGCACCCAAATAGCTCTCACTCACTGGTACAAATATGTCAGAGGCAGTAGTGTAAAACATAAGGTCTTTGCTGCAGGGAACTTGCAAGGTATTTACTTTGTCAACTTATGTGTCAGTTCAATAGATAGCAAAAGAAAAGGTACTTGTATGTAGCTACCAAATTCCAGTTTTGTAATTTCTATTTAGAATGAATATAATCAAGAACTATCTTGTTTCTTAATGTGTGAATAAGGAATAATTTTCATATTCAGCATGATTAATTTATATTTAAAAAGTTAACAAGATTAATTATACATACATCATATTTCTTTTCCCAGATGATCATTTAACTAGATAACTATGCAAACCAACCTAGAAAATTTCCGCTGTTTTAACAATATTCTCTAGTGTCCTAAACCTTGGCCTGCTTAACCAGATGATGCTTTATGCAATTGCTGAATACACAACAGTTTTAACAATATCATGAAATGATAAAGCACCATAAGAGACATCTTGGGCTGCCCCAGCCAAAGGAATTTAGCCAAAGATTTCTATCGGATTGCTGCATTATCACTTTCATAATCTTTTCCTTTTGACTCCTAGATAAAGGCCAGAGTGTGGTATTAGCAGGTTATGGTGTGACTTGTTTTACCTTCAGTTCTGTAGTAGATGCCACTGGATTATCTGGTGAAATAAGCCTTCAGCATGTTTCTAGTTCTTATTTTTTCTCAAATATTAAGCTGAAGGTGGCTTAATTACTAAGCCTGTGTTTATACTCTTAAGCAATTTAGGGAAAAATTGCTATTCAAGCTAAAAATGATTCCTTCCTGACTTCAAGGTGCAAATAGGAAATTTCTTCCTACTCTTTCCATTGCTCTGTGATGACACGTTAATCTTAATGTGTAACACACTCTACCAAGCAGAAAGGTGCTGAAATGCCACCTTTTTTCAGTTAGGAAAAGCGAGGGCCTGAGCGAGGGCCAAGCCACGTGCCCAGCGGGAACACGCGCTGGTTTATATGCGGGTCATGTTTCAGGACACGTTTACTGCAGCCTGCAAGAGCCGAGAGGCAGTTACCAGTCTCCATGTAACCAGCTACCTGACTCGTCTGTCTCTGTTTTCACTTGTTAAAGGATTCCAGGTCTACTATGGCTTCAATACATGTAACATAGGGTGTGTCTATTCAAAATCCTCCATTCACTCACTTGGGCAGTTTTCAGAGAGAGCCAGGGACTATGTAATGTGTGGTCACTTGATCCACACTGTTGTGGCTAGATAGACCAGGGTTTTCTTAAACTTCTTACTTTTCATTCCACAGTGTTGTAATTAAATATCTAAACTGAATTCTTGCCCAGCACTCATTGCCAGCATGTACAGGACATCTGCTGCTAACCTTTGTAGCTGTAGATCTCAAGTCCAGGGGCTGGCGCAGTGCTGTGCTCATGCTGAAAGCTAAACCCTTTTGTAAGAGCTTGCAAGGTGAGCAACATGGATTTCCCATGCCCTGTGGCAGGAGAATGTGTCCGTTCTGCATTTTCAGCCCTGCAAGGAGAGAGCATCACGTCTTGGGGACCTATACGTAATACAACAACAATATAATAGAGCATCTGCTTGTTCTGCAAACACTATGGTACTCTTTTGCTGCTTAACTGAGCTGCCTATAGATAGAGTTGCATATGAATTTTTATTTTCAGGGTGAATTTTATTCACCTGAAGGGTTCTGGACATACTTCACCAACGAGAGTAGCCTGTTTGCCTGATGCAACATCAGCTAACATAGAACATTATTGACATTTGCTTAAAAAAAGTGTTTACATTCATATTGTTACTGCTGAAAACTTATCTGTAAAACCGTTCAATGTTTTCTAAGTAGCTGTTTTGAATTTAGTGCTAAATAATGGGCAGAGGTCTGCTGTGGTGTTATTTTTGAGGTTTCAAACAGCCTATTTTTGTGCTAAGATGAATTTTAGTAATTGCTCTAAGTATGCTATTAGTCAAAATGAAGCTGAAAAAAAACCCAATTATTGAAATAGACTGCTGTGACTGGAATCTATAGCTGATATATTAAAGCTCCACTGTCATGCTTAATAATTGACTCAACCCTCTGGCAATTTTGGAAAAGAAAATGAACATTAATAATGACTTAACTGATGATTATTTCTTTTCCCTCATGCATTAGAACAATATCCTGAAGTATATCAGTTAAGCACTACAATAACTTTATATCATATGTGCTCTCTGCTTCTGTACTTTTGTACTGGGATCTTTCCCAGTCCTCTTTTATACAATTAATGCTTTTCTCCAAGCCCCCATTGCTGCCCTGGTGTGTGTAAGCACTGAGGGAGCCAATGATTTACAAATCTTTGTTTTCACTGGGGCTAAGGGGGAATAATCCATGCTGAGACAGTCGCACACCTAGTAGAAAGCACTTTCCATGCTCTTGGTGCTACTAATTCTCTCAATTCCTCTGTCAAAAAGAACAGAAAGAAATGCCCGAATGAAGTGATCAGTGTGATCAGCGCAACATAAATGGGCTTCTGCTATGAAACTCCCAGTTATTACTGTTTCTGTGACGTCTGCTGATGGGACAGGTACCGTGATCAGCCTCCGTCCTCGTGCGGCTCCCGTGAACTGCAGCCCGCTCAAGGCTGCTGCCCCGCGGAGAGTGCAGGATGGATGAGAGCTCTGCTCTTGGGCCAGCTCTGGGGCAGAAAGGCAGAGCGGGCGCCTAGCGCGGCCCAGGCTGCAGCCACCGCAGCGCCGCTTGCCCAAGCACCCCGGCCCAGGTTTAGTGCTGCTCCTCAGCCACGGGCTTCGGGTTATCCGCGGCGGGCAGTAAGGAAGGCACCGTTCAGAAAACCGCCTCTGGCAAGTTGCCCAAGTGATCATGCTTTCTCCAATTTTTGATGCTAATCTGTTCTGTTAGGGATAAATGTCTCTCATATAAGGAGAAGGATAAGCTTTTGGACAAAATATCACCTTAGATCGCCTGTCCATTGGCACAACCTCAGGAGAGTCATTTCAGTTTGGATATTCTCTCCCTCTTTCTTAGCAGTCTCTGCCAACCTCTTCTTGAAGTCTTCCAAAATTTGCCTTTTGGCCCTAAAGTATTTGTAAGGGAATCTGAGATAAAGCGGAAATATTATATTAGTTCATGATAGCTTGAGATAACACTCTGGAGATGAAAGGAAAGGTGAGTTCAGGCTGCAGCTTAAGCCTCATTTCTAGATTATTCAGAGGCATTTGGCATCTGCCACAGACCTTGGCTCCCTTGTAGCTTATTGGCATGTTCCTTTTTTACATTTACTTTTTTTTTTTGTTTGATTTGAGGTTCTGTTTGAGGAGAAGACTGAACTATCCAAAACCAAAACTGGACCTAGCGATGGCAGTTAGAGCCTATCAAATATTGGATATTGTCCAGTCCTGATTATTCATCTCCAGGAGAATGGATGAATTGATTTCTTTTGATGTTACTATTCTTGATTCTATGACTGAATTCTCAGCTACATCTGTGTCTGAGGCATGGCTGAGCTTTACAAACTCATTTGTTTTTATATTAAGGACAGGTGGTTTGTGTTTAGGCAAGAGCATTATTTACACACAATTTGCTGTTCTTGCACCACTGTTCATCTCAAACCCCTGTTGAAAGTGGGAACACTTTGTCCTCAGGTGGGGAACCAGAGGCCCAGGGAGGTGGAATGAATTCTTCAGGGTCAGATATCAAAAGAAGAGGGCAGAAATCTCAGGGCCTGTTCTTGGGGCCCTCTCTGCAGGACGGCAGAGCTGCCCTCCTGCTCTGGAGCCCTTTTGCTTTAGGTTTATATGAGTTCTATCATGTGGTCCCAGCAGGTGAGCAGCTGCAGCTTCATCCCAGGAAAAGGGATGTGCTGGGCATGTCCAGGTGGGCGCCAGCAGGAACTGGTGATGCTGAAGTGACGCCTAACCGTGGAAGCTGCCCAAAGCTGCTCTGCACCCTCGAGTTAAGCCATTTTTTCCATTCTTGGAACAGAAGTGGAGCCTGCTGGGTCACCCACAGGCACACACTCTGAGATCCACTCACCTGAATTAATGGGAAAAACAGTGTTCCTGGAAAGGCTTGGCTGGACAAAGTTCCCCGCGGGTTTTCTGCTTTGTTTTGTTTCACGTTTTCTTTGCTTTCCTTGTTTCTGGAAAGAAAATCTGCAGCAGGGCACCAGGGGTTAGTAACTTGGGTCCCTAAGTGTGAGGAAGGTGGGGACCTACTAGAGCAGCACCGTGTCACTTTTTTAACCAGGGAAGACTGAAGAAATGTGTTAGCCCCAGCATAAGCAAGCAGCAGATGCGTGCTTGGCCTAGGAATACTCTGGTGTAGATAAAGGAGCAGGTCCTTAGTTGTGGTCATATCATCTTCTCTACTTAGCAAGTGCTTATGCTCCATTACACAGTATATGATTTGATGCCAGTGTATAACACCGCTGTAGGCACCGGAATGAGAGTGCAGCCACTAGCGACATTTCCAGAAAAAACATCTTCTAGAAAAGATAGTCCTATATGCTTAGGGAGGGAACACTTCAAGTTCGGCTTTCCTTTCCTTTTCCCATAGTTGGCCTCCAAATCTGCTTAGAGTCAACTCTCTAATTCCAGTAATTACTGCTGAGGGGCTGCAGGCAGCTGCAAAGCGCCAGGCTGGAGAGATGGAGAAGGGGCTGCTCATCCTTGCCTGAATCAACTTGTGCTCTTACAGCTCTGTGTGAAGCTGTTGGAAAGACTGGACTGCCCCAGTGTCACAGAAAGCCCAACCAGGCTCAGAATTTAAGATTTTTTTTCCAGGTAATCTCTCTCCCTGTGAAATTGTCCTAGAAGTCAGCATCTCATTAGCAGAAAAGCAACAGAAAAAGAATCATTACTCAGTTTCATTCCTGCTATATATTAAATGATGAATTAAATCCGTACACACACACAAAAGGTATTACAACTTGAGAAAGAAAGAATGAAAGAAGTCCTTGATCTGGTTGTAAGGCTGGAGGAGGAGGGAGTATTGCTTTTGGATGTAGAAGAGCTCTCAAGCTATGTTTAGAATGATCATGAATAAATATCGCTATTATATAAAGATTTCTTTAATACTGAAATTAGCTATATTAATATTCCTAGCCGTTTAAAGCAAGTAATGACTCACTGCATTGGAGGATATTTACTCCCTAAGTTTCATTAGATAAATCCCCCCGATGCCTACATTTATCTGACACGTTTTATTTTTCTATATTTAACAGTAACTTTAACCAAAGTACAAATCTTTACTCCAGGAACTATTGCCAAGTAAATGATTATTCATTAACTCTGGGTAAGGAAAAATGGGCTTAGAAACATCTAAGATCTCTGGGGGGAGTCTCTACATTAATTTCCTGTCAAATTCCTGCTGGTATTCTGTGCAAGTATTTCTCCAAATTAATAATGCAAAATAACTAGAAAGTCGCAGAATCCCCAAGGAGAATATTGCTATTGCTTTTTTTTCCCCACTCCCCTCTCTTGAATGGATTTAATTGATATTCTTTGATGCATTCATTGCCCCTGCAATCTCCTGAACGGTTCCTGTCCTGGGTACCTGAGTAATTACTTCACTGTGGACCTTATATAGAAACTATAGCTAAAGGACATTTTAGCTCTCAACTAGAATTGCTGGAATAATAATTGCAAATAACATGTTTGATTAATTTTCCACCATCATTGATGAATATACTTTTTATGAATAAATGCCTTCATTAAGAGATTGGTTTTGTAGAATATAAATTATTTGGGATATTTCCCCATCAGTGAATAAATTATTCTTCAATATTTCTATTCACTAGGCCAGCTGCATTCTATTTAGAAAAACTTATAAACTGCAACTCAGGGAATGAATCTGAAACTCTTCTAAAATCTACAGGGAATACTTCTCTCATCTCAAAGTTTTTACACATATAGCTGTTTAACCTAGAAACACTGTGCACCATGTAGAATTTGTGGGAATTGGCAGGACTTCTGAAATAAACAGTCGTGTACAGAGAGCCCAGTTCCCTGCAGATCCCTGGTTTTTGTCCCTAACTTTAAGGAAGTGAGTGACATCACTCAGGGCTTCATATGTGCTTAATGTTCTTAATTAAGTGCTTCGCTGTGCATGGGCCATATTGAAGTGCCCTCAAGCTCAGTGGAACCCGTATGCTTGTCTGTCTTGGGGAAGATCATGGGAATTTGGGCTATTCAGACACCCAGGTATGGCCTGTACAAGGGCTGTTAATATCTGTACAGATTGGTGCAGTATCTGTAATGCTCAGCAATAGGCTGGAAAGCAGTTCTTCCCGACTGTCTGACTCTTGGAAGAATGACTCTTATTAGAAGCAGCTTGACTGTATCCAAAAAAAGAATATAGACTTTTCCCACAACCAAGCAGCTTCACATAGGCAGGCATTTGGCATTGCCCCCTACAGCTTCTGCGCCTAATCTCTTAAAAATGAACCAATAGACTTTGGATTTTTAAATAGCAAGAATCCTCTTTACATTATAAGGATCTTTACCCTCTTTATTTTATTTTTCCCCGCTGTGACTATTGTTCATCAATTGCTCACTGATAAATGCCAGTTAGTGTGGGAGGAATTAAGGGAAACTGTAAATTACTGCTCATCTCTGGTGACTCTTCACTTCACAGCCCATCTGGTAGAAGATATTATTTAGTACAGTGTGTCAAGGGTGTGAATGTCTTTGTTGTGGGTACAACCACAGTACCATAACCACTTTTTTGCGTGAGCAAAGATATAAGAGTGAACAAGCCCCAATGTTCTTACCTGATGCAATATACTAAGGAAAATTACTCAAGATTAGCTAGAAGTGTAGACAGCTGCAGTGCTTAAGTAGCACGTTCTGAGATGTTAGGTGAGAAAGGAAAGGGCCAAATACCATTTATGAAAAGTGGGGAAAAATGCCTCCAATAAAATCTAAATTCATTTTAATTGGGTAATTTGGTTGAAAATGAGTGACAAGAAGTAATGCCCCAACTAAAGAATAAAGCTTCCCATTTTATACCTTGGACTGATGAGAGCTAGCAGGAGGGGAGATGAGTTGAGCTTCGCACTCCAGGTAGGTTTCCAGCTGCGCCTCCTCCCACTGCTGGTTGCTGCCAGAACAATCTTTGGAGGAAAAAAAAAAAAAAAAAAAAATTGTGGGTCTTATAAGAGTTAGGGCAAAGACTGGAGCTATAATAGCTGAACACAAATAAAATATTTTCCTGTTGATGCCTGTTTCACTAGGACCTGCTTTGCTTGAACCAGCCATGCCCTCTTGTTTTTAAGTAGGCAATAGTTATAAAAAAACTAGTTTCTGGGCCTTTTTTTGGGGGGGATTACTTGTCAGGTTCTAAGCAAATTGGGGTGTCCTCATTTGGAAAAGCATCTTAGGGCAGCACATATTAGCCAGTTAAACTACAAGAGCTTGCCATGCAGACTGCATTGTGTAGGCTCCGGGCACCCTGGCTTGGGTTTAGATCAGTCAGATGATCTGAAGGGCACTGGATCTCGCAGCTATAAAAAAGTAATATGATCATCACCACTCTTGTCTTGTAAAAGCTGTCTTGGGATCTCTGCTACCACTTACAGCTATACAGGATGCTAGCTGCACAAAATCGAAGGCATTTCATTAACTATTAACTCTGAAGAAAGTGGTGATGTTTTTTTTCTCATGATTTTTCTCTCATTTTCTATCCTTTAGATGCATTTAATGTAAGACTCAAAAAGAGCACAGAATACAGCCCAAAGGTAGTCATTAGTGGTGAGGTACTCTCCTATGTTTGTTTCCTGGTAAACTTTTTGTCTCTTCTTGTCTTTCTGTGCACAATACACAGGCTGTTATGCTGTATTTTTGGAATATGTGGTAAAGCTGATTTTGCATTAAGTATTTAGTGTAAGTAGTAAGTACTAAAGTATTTTGTTATTTCTAATAATGCTTAAATACTAAAAACTGAAGTATTTCTACTTAAGTATTTTGCTTTTTTAGTCTGAATTGTTTTAATTATTTTATGAAACTACTAAGGAAAATTTATTTACAATAATGTTAAAAAGGTGGTTTTGCTCTTTCTAGTAGATCTAAGTATGAATCCTATAATTATGCAAATGTTACTAGCGAGTGACAAAATCAGTGTGACTATTAAAAAAGAAGTTATTCTGAGTTTGTGGGTCTCGGGAGTATCAAATAACATATTATAAACAGAGTAGTCCCAATTACGCATTTATCTTGGGTCACTGCTCTTCTAAGACTTTTATTTGAAGCAACAAACTAGTGAAAGAGCTGCCTACCCCTCTGTAAGAAATGATCACTATCTCTACCAGTCTGGTTACCTTACTGAGGAAATATTTGCCAGGATATTCAGGATATTAGTTTATTAATTTTTTTTCTTGACTTTTAATAAGTAAGTGAAAGTGTATATTAAGAGTGTTTTTTTCCCTTAATTTACTGAATCAGAATCAAAACTAAAACTAAAGCTGTGACTGCTGGGAGAAAGAAGACCCTGTTCTGTCATCTTTACAGACGATATTCACTGTGCTAAGAGCTCTGTATTCCCAAGACAACTTGTGAATGTGGAGAGAAAAAAAATCCATATAGCAATTAAAAATAGAGAAATATCTGCTGAGGAAAAAAAATCAGTTAAAATCCTTGAGTTATATGGAAACTGCATATCCCTTGCATTTTAAGGCTTGGGGAACCCAAGGAGGCAGGAGTACTGCTGTATTTGAACAGTTTGATGTGTTCTGATTTTAGTTGTGGGGAAAATGATGGGAAAAAAGAAAACTGCTGCAAGAATTTTAGGTTAGACTGTCCTGGAGACTGCTTTGATAAAGATCCCTTGGTATGGACCTCCTCCTGATTGCTTTTTGAACATATTCCTTAGCACAACACTCCTGTCTTCCTTCTCTCCAGTGCGCAAATAAATCACTTTTCTTGTTGACTCAGCCTAACCTACCTAACCTTTGAGACAGTGAATTTCAGAGAAGCGCTGTCAGGCTGTTACAATCCTGTTATTTTCAGGTGGTGTCTAAAAGAGAGCCTTGCTGACATGTTAATTTGATGATAAGTCTTAGACGAGTTTCCCAGGCAACAAGGAAATGGTTATGCTGATTTCCACCTGCACTAAAGACAGGCTGGATATTTAATGGATGACTAAAAGAGACCAAATATTTTAAATGTGTAAATACCAGTGAGAAGAAACTAATTACGTAAAGTTAAAAGGCAAATTAGCATGAAATTTAGGAAAAGGAAAATGTACACTTTATACCAGAAACATATTCCAAGAACGACGTATATTAGCCTGTGACTAAAGTGATAAAAATGAGAACTTTCATTGCTCAGGAAATTGCAGAATTCTAAATCCTCTTTTAAGATTGTTAATTTTTACCCCAGAGAGTTCCCAGCCAGGTTCTTGCTTATGATCTTATTTGCCAGAGAAGACAGGAAAAGTTTTACTGCAGGGTGCACTTCATGCTAGCTCAGACAATTAAGGAGTTGCTGAGAAACTAGCCAGAGTGGCCAGGAGGCGAACGCTGGGCTTCCCCATTACCTTCCTCCTGCCTAACATCAGTCCTAGGGTCAGCAGCATAGGATGTATGTTGCCTGAACACAGACATGTGCTTTAATACCAAGGTTTCTCAACAGACCTCCAAATTGCAAATCTGCAGATATTTCTTGATGTCTTCTGCAAGCTGGGTTCTCTATCTGAATTATCCATGCTGCTGGACAAGTGCCAATTCTTCCATAGAGTTGTGCACCATGATTCTGCATCACTGCATTTTGTCCTTTCCTGGCTCAGAGGAACCTCTTGTGAGCTGGGAGCTATTAAGAAACAGCAAAGATTAAACACCGTCGGATGAAAGGAAACAGCGTGGCTTTCGCTTTGGCTAATCAAAGGCAGCTTGCAAAATCCTGCTTTCCCACCAATGATTGCTGTGCTGTCATCAGAGAAACATCCTCCTTGATATAGAGGAATGATGGGTCTGACTTTTTTCTCCTTTCTTGTTACACCTGCATTTACAGCTCTCTTTGACTGCTAAACATCTTTTAAACGGTATCCTTAAAAATACAGTTATCTCAGGCTTCAGGTAGATAATATGCTGGATACACTGTTTTAAATACCAACATTTGATAGCTGCTAGTATGGGAATTTGGAAGAGAAACTAGTGAAATACTGTCATCCCCATTGCAGTGCTAGAGTAAATGTACTCATGATTTTTTTTTCAGAGCGAATAGAAGTGGGAAGAAAACTAGCTCGCCAAGAGGAATAGTTGGCAATTAATTAAAAATAGCTTTTCTCTTTGTAGGCTTTGCAGATGCAAGGATGAGACAAATACTTTTTGGTCCTGATTCAGCAGGTTCACGAAGGTCATGCGATTCTCAGCTTGCCTGACCTGCAGAGCGCCGTCCGCTTGAGAGCCACGGGGCTGCCGCAGAAGCATTTGATCTCTGCGTGCGCCTGCCAGTTGGCTGTGGCTGTGTCAGAAATGCCTCTGTTAGTGTGGAATGTGATAAAGAAGAGCCGAAGAGCAGGCTGTGTGCAGGGCCCCAGCCTTCTTCTGCATCTCCAAATGTGTATGAATCCAGAATCACTTTCATGGTAAGGCTTTTTCTGTAGTCACCTCATTTCCTGGACATGGTACTCCTTACAGATCTCATTTCCAATATACCATGTAAAGAAATAAGAAAAAGAAGAAGAAGGAAAAGAAAAAGCCACCCATGGCCCTCAGTGATGTTGCACTGAATCTTTTGCAGCCATTAAACTTTTTTTTTTCTGGCTGCATGAAGCATCAGCGTATGCCTGCGGTGTACATAGCTCTGCTGGTGGGTGCGAGCTGGTTCAGCCGTGGGTTGTGGCTGCTGCAGCAGGGCCCCAGGGTACAGGGCAGCAGCAGGGAGCGCAGCGATGCCCTCAGTCTGCAGCAAGAAAGGCACAGGAAGGTCACCATGGCCAGGACGGTCAGGTGGCAGAGGGCGAAATGCCACAGTTGCCTTCAACTCCAAATGGCTCCTCCGACTCTGTGTGACTGGTTACACAAAAGGGTAGGCAGGAAGGTCGCTGCCATCTCTGGGGAAAAACCCTGCTGTTCATAGCAGTGTAGAAAATACTCTGAATACTGACGTGGATGAGAAGAGGATAGTGCCTCAATCTCACACAAATCCTGCATGGCACGTTTCCTGTGCAAAGGTCTCTGCTGGGAAGCCAACAAGGTTTTGGTACCAGGAAAGATTGTTCTCATTTATTTATTTTATTTATTTCTTTTGTGTAAGGGCCGCACTAACCATGAGTGGAAAACATCAACATTTTTGCACTTAACTGAGTGTCCTTGCTATTGCACATTAGCACAGGGAGCTGCACTGGGATCAAGACAGAGCAGTTTCTTATTTAACTCTCCAGCAACAGAGTAAATCACATACATCTTTGACACACCATAGAGATTTATGGAAAATGTTGGCATGGTTGTGTTTTGTCTGTCAAGATAATAGCAGCTGCTTCAGCATTTTTGACACGCCTCCTTAGAACACAACTATTTTGCTGATTTGTCACCTTTGTTCAAATATTAGGGATGGGTAATTCAATTTTTTTACTTTGAGAATTTATTAATCTCCTTTCTTCATGCATCAATATATTGAGGTGTGACTTTCATACACAGATTCTCAAAACTATAGCTACCAGACTGACCTTTCCTATGGAGACAATGATGCCAACTGATAGCAATTTATATTTTTAATGGGCTTTCCATACTAGGTTCAAAAAGTGCAACATACTTTCCTGCATGCTTTGTGTTGCATTACAGAAAAGAAATGATTACTCTGGACATGAAACTTCAGTTTGGAAAACAGTGTTCCTACTGCAACCTGTACTGCCAAGCAAAATATTTGCCTACTTTTCGGACAGTCTGGCACTTGGAATACGGTAGGTAGTAGGAGAGGCATATTGCTGACCTGTGTAAATGGCAGGCATTTGATTGAGGATTATAGGTATCAGGGCCATGGTAATGAGGTTGGAAGAGCCTGGAGGGCTCAGAGGCTCAGGGTAACGGCCAGGACGTGTCCTGATGGACCGTGGTTAGAAAAGGGAGGGGAAAGAGGGAAAGATAAAAGGAAGATCAGTATATGACGGATAAAATCCTTGGGGAGTGGCACAAAGAGCAGAAAGTGAGACTGGAATGCGGGGCCATGAAAGGGCCATGAGAGAGCCAAGTGAAACCTGTTTTTGTTCTGCTAAGTTTTATGCCTTTTAAACTGCTGATAATTTAAGAATAAGATAATTTAAGAATATTTAGGGTATTTGAAGCACTGCCTCATTTTGTTGGTGCAAATGAATCAGGGTACAATCTTGGACAGCTCTGCCCTGCTCCTCCCTCCTCCAAGCCGCTTAGCACATACAGCCTCAGCAGGCAGAGCTCTGATATGGTTTTCATTAGACAGGAAGATTAAATGAGTTCTTGTTACATATCTTTATTGCCAGGGCATGACAAGGAAGGATTCTAGTTTGCCTTTTGGGTCCTAGATTTATTTATTTATTTATTTATTTTGCAATTTTAGTGAAAAACTAAATAATAATAATTAAAAAAAAAGTGTGCACATTATAATTCTCATGGACTTCCAGACCATTATGAAACCCCATCAGGCCACATTCCCAATGTTAAATTGCAGTATGGAATTGCACTGGAAAAAAGGAGGTGCCTGCTAGGAGCTGGGAGCTGGATGAAGCGCAGCAGGAAGGGCCGTGGCTCTGCAGGGCTGCTCCCCCAGCACCCCGAGCTGCCGCTACCAGCTCCCTGCTACCCTGTGCCAGGCAGATCAGCTGCAAGCACACGGGCTGCACATATTATATTAAAAGCATGAAAAAGAGAATCAAATGGAGGGATGATCAGTTATTGCCTGTCTCTGCAGAAACTTATGCTAAATAATAGGTTTTGTTCCCTGATTTTTAATTAATTTTAACAAAGAAAAGCAACTCAGTCGGTATTCAAGTAAAGCATCGTCTGTCATTCTCCTAGTAAGAAACTTCAGATTTTGTGGAATTTGTACTCCAATACAGCCAAATTAACATTTTCGTAAGAAGCCTTGCACAGTTGACAAATGCTTCTGAGTAAGGCAGAGTAATGAGAATTATCTTTAAAAAATCAGCTAGCATAAGCAAGACAAAACATGCGATTCATTAAGTAACCCCATATGATCTTCTGGGTTCCAAAAACTCTTCAGCTCAAAAAAATGCTGATTAGGAGGAGACTTGTAGTTAGAAGAAATCCTGTGGTTAACAACACAGAAGAAAACAGGACTGTAACTTCCTCTGGCAGCACAGGCAAGGCAGCGCTGCACACTCAGCTGCAGACACAGCCACAGGGATGGTGTGAACAGGCTGCTGCACATCTTTCTTGGGAAAGCTGCTTTGCAAAATCCAAATTAGTGGTAACCTCCTTGTCCCAGGGAGCCGCAGAAGCTGCACGACCTCCACGAGCGAGTGTATGTGCTCACGGGGCTGCTCGGATTCGCCTCTTCTGTGTCCCCTCAGGCCAGACAGGCCCACGGGGCGCTGAAATATGCCCACGTGCTGCTTCAGAGGGGCACTAGGCACTTCCAATGTGCTGTGGGTAGTTAGTGAAATTAGGTGCTTGGAAAAACTTGATAATACGAAGTATACTGGAACATTTCTTGGATCGGCACAGCATTACTCATGCATCATTAATTCTCAAAATATTAAGGGAACATTTCTTAATATTGGGCCTATTCCGTTAAAGAGACACAAAGCAGCTTGCCCGGCTTGAACCAGGCCGCGCCGCGCGCTCAGCGGCCCCGCAGCACGAGGGCGGGCGGGAGCCGCGCGGGAGCTGCGCCGGGCTGCTGCGCAGAAAGGACTTGCTGGCCGTGCCGCACACGGAGCCTCTGGCGTTTCTTTTACGCTGTGGCACGTGTGTCTTTAACTAGTCCAGAACTGCAGCACCTTGTGTGGCTTCTGTTACTTAACTCTTACATAGGACATTCTTCTGTCACAGAATACTAATTTAAGCTCTATTTGGCATTTCTTTTGTGACTAAAACACTGAAACATTACCTGCAAGTTTGGGTTTGAAGAGAAAGTGGATTTTTTAGCAGTGATATTAATACTATGGCCGCACTCGGTAGTTCTGGTGTTTCGTTTTGCTCTGTGAAGGTTTCCCAGCCTTGTGCTGCCCTATCGCTTCCTCTGTGTTCGTTACTGCAGCACCACACGTGTCCTGCCACGCTCCTGCAAAGGACTGCTTGGGACGGGTAATGTCACACAGGACACAGGTGTTTTCAATAGGCCACAAGGTGCAATGAGGTAAGGAGAGCCCTGGGAAGTGCACTGAGGGCAGGTGAGTCAAGTCCTGGGAAGTTTTTGATGTTCATGGGAACAGCTAGAAGGGTAGAGAGCTCTGTGATGAGCCTCCTGCACCCCCAGCTCTCCCTTTCACAGATTGCCAGAGAGAAAGGGAGGCACCTCCATGTGAAATCTGGCTGTGTGGCTATTCAGCACCCTAGCACCACTAGGTAAGGTAGGAAATTCAAATACTATATATTTTTCCCCTCAACAATTTCCTAGTTTTTGGTATGCTAGGTGAATGTTAAGGCCTCCAGGGAATTGCCTTGAAGGCAAGAAAATCCTAGGCATGACATTAAGCAGAGTGGGACATGGCGCAGCCGTGAGGGACAAGAGGACCACGTGCAGCAGCAGCAGCTGCAGTAGGACCTGCCTTCGGAGGACACTGCAGTCCTGTAGCAGCCCGACATCCTCGCTGGGGAAGGCAGTGGCAAAGATAAATGTGAATAATAGCGGAAGCAGGAATATAAGGCAGTTGTGACCTCTTTCATTAAATGTTTATTATTATCAGCTGGGCTACAGTGAAAATGAGATATACTCTGACTGCTTTTGCAAAAATGTAGCAGCTTCATGGCTATGAGCTTCTAGGCTCAGCATAACGCTAATACCTGCTAAATGCAAAATTACCCTTGTGTTTCCTGGGCACGTTGTCTGAGCTTGGGTTTTTAAATAGCTGCTGCAGTATTTCCTTAGCAAAGGCAGTAGCTTTGTTTTTCACAGCAGCATTTGAGGAAAATCAAAGTGCTAAATGCCTAAAATGCCATCAAAATGCCTAAAGCTTTCTTGGGTATTTTGTCAGGATCGATGAGTTACTAAACAGGCTAACTGTGACGTGGACAATTTTGAATATAAACCCAGGTTAACTAAATGTCTACTGCAATTGAAGGTTAAAAAGGGCCAGCAAGTAGGTGCAGAATCAATAAGTGCACTGTTAAACTAATGAGACCCATATGCTTATACTTATAAAATAATATATAATAATAAAAATGAACTAAAACATATTGAAAAGATAAAGAAGCAGATGAATGAATGACTACAAGCATCTTGCAATAATGTTTAAAATGCAAATATTGATACTTCTCCCACATTCTTCGCTTATGTAAATCACACCTAAATAAGGCATTTGGTTGAAGTGAGCATATTTTTGCCTTTGAGCTTGTATTCAGATGAATGAAGCAAGCCCAACTTGAGAGGCACCTGCCAGCTGCTGCAAGTACTTGAGATTGCAGAGAGTTGGGGAGTCACAAATGACATTTGTTACCATGGTGGAAGCAGAGCTGGAAAGCAACATGGAGCCAAATCTCACAGATTCCTCTGATAAGCTAAGGTTTTTCTAAAAACCCAAGCCACAGAATTTTCTCCTGGGCTGAAATTGCAAAATCTAGTGTTTGGGGAATCCAGAAATAGTTGCAGTCTCTAGTATCAGAGAAATTGTCTTCCCTCTCTTTTGTTTCCTTGTTCCTTACATTGGCGGTGGGGGGAAGAAAGAAAAGCCTCTATGAGCTTCATGCCACTTTTACAACAAGGCTATGTTTTTGGGGCATTTTCCTTCCTTTGTTAAGAGGTTTGGATGTGCACTTGCTCTCTGAGCTGCTGATGTGCACTTGCTCTCTGAGCTGCTGCCGTTAGCGCCGAGGGCTGTTTGCTGCTCTGGCTGATTACCCCTTTCTCTGCCAGTGTTGTCATTTAATTGGGCAAACTACATCTTGCAAATACTGCTGGCTGAGGGCTCCAGCTCTGGGCTTCCCGCCAGGAAGAAGCGTGCCAGAATTTTTCTCGTCCCTTCTAAGAGCAGCATGTGGAACTGCCGGAGCTCCCAGCTGACTTGTGCCACCGCTGGCCCTCCTGTCCCAAATGGAGCAGCCTTCTCTGGAGCTTTGTCACATGGACAGGCATGTGTGCACCCTAATGCTCGACTGAATGGCAGGAGGATGTGTTTTCTTTGCTTTTCTTATTTATTGGTATTCTTATATTTCTGAATATATTCCTTTTATTCCTTATATTCCTTTTTAGTGAGCAGAAAACAAAAACAAACACAGTTTTACTGGCTTCCCTTGTTCTCCCTCTCCACAGGTAGGGAGAAATTGCAAATTTACGGATGTTCAAGCAGTGCACTGCATTAACTGCAGTAAATCTGTATTGATTGCAACTATCCCCTTTCCCAGCTGCAGTAATGCCTCATCCTGCAGCATGGAGTCAGCTTGCTCAAGCTCGTGGTCCTTACAGGGCCCCTGAAATGCTCTGGAAAATGCACTGTAATCCAGTACTTCCCTTGTCACTGCCACAGTAATTCTCACCAGCTTAGCTTCCCTTTGAACCATCTTCCTTAAAGATAAAAAGCCTTTGAATATTCATCAGATTTAGTTTAATTACTTGTGGCCTCTGAGATGGAAGGCTTAGGTAGCCAGCAGCTCTCCTCCCTTCAGAAATGGTCACTTCACCAGTTTAAGCCATATGTACCAAATCAGTGCATAGCAACAAAAACTGTCTATTTTTGAAAAGATACTAAGGGTTTGAGCTAAGGATATTTTTTTCAGAACAGTTTCAAACTTACAGTCCAAAGCTTGGAGTAACTTTTCTGCACCTTGAAGTGGGCATGAAGTAATGAAAATTAAGCCCATGATGGAAAAAGGGAATGCAGGTCTAGAACCATGCCAGGTAGCACCAGGCTTGGCATTACACTTCAGTGTATTCAACTACACAAGTTTTTAAACTGCAGATCTGCTGCAATGTGTTTTGACTGCAGTGAGACATCTTCAGCTAAAGGTTTGCCAGAGGGTCTGTGGACAAAGCCATTCCTGTGGAATAATGTAGAACATCCATGGAACATCCATGTTACTTCTGCAACAGCCTTGCTGTTTGGGAGCACCATGGAAATGCTACCTGCGTGGCCTCCTTCCTTTACCAGCTGAAAAGAGCGTTTTTTTTTTTTTTCCCCAGGTAAACTGATCTAAAATTGGGACACCATCGTTGATTGATCAGGACTAAAGTTAAGGTTCATTTTATGGTTCAGCCTTGGAAAAAATATCTGTATTTTCCTGATTCTTATTGGTAATGACAAGGGTTCCTTCTGGGGGATCACATTAAATGTTCTCATGAGGTGCACAATATGTTCTAGTGTTTTTTAATTACTGTAGCCTTTACAGTCTCCTATAAATGTCATACTACTTCATTTACCATTAAATCTCCTCTTCAGGGAGATTTAATTTTTTGTCATACGTGACGTGCAGAGGAGAACTGCAAATTTACATTACTGTGGGCAAACAGCAGGTCTGTTTAGAAAACAAACTTTAAACTTTTTTTTTTTTATTTTTATGAATGCCATGTTGATGCCACATAACAGCAAATGCAGGAGATAAAAGACATTCTCTCCCTGTACGGACTGGAGAACGGCCTTGCGTCAGCTGCAGGCTGTTTTGCTATTTGGAGACAGAGGTCTACACGCTAAGAAAAACAGTGTTACCTCAGGTCTCCGCACATTTTCAAGATCTCTCTGCTGAGCAAAAACATGAATTTACATCTCAAGTAGACTTCTGGTAACTACTGAAGAGCTTGAATCTATTCACAGTTTTCTCCCACTCCTCAAACCCACACATATGTTGTTCAAAGTGCTTTGCGCACAGATACGGCTCCTGAAAAATCACTTTGTAAATAACAGCTTCCAAGCTTAAATTTAGCCCTTCAAAGCTGCGTGCAGAGATGATGGAGCCGTGCAGGATCACTCCTGAGCGGAGGTGGATGCTTGGGGCTGGCTTTGCTGGGGCTTTTGCTGCTGGTGGGAGGATCCCCAAGCTGCTCCCAAGTACTAACTAAACATCACAGCTCCCCTGTAAGATAAATAAGGGATTACCCACACCGAAATGCCCCACCTCACGGTGAAATTTGGCAGGAGCATGACTGGAGCCGTGCAGGAGCCGCTTCCACACGCGCTAAGTGCGGTCTCTCAGGCGTGCTGCTAGTGCAGTACCTCGGTGACCTCCATTTTCAGCTTACAGATCGCATCTTAAACCAAGTAGAATAACTCCCTCGGTGGCTACTGCTTTTCTCCAGCCCACTCTGAGAGGTGCGTGGCTGGAGGCCGCCACAGCAAGGCAGCCCAAAGCCCAGCATGCTGGGCTATGGCCGCCTTCAGCCTTGCAGCAGGGCTGCTGCTTTGTTTCTTCTGCTTTTCACTGGCTATGAAGCTAAAGGGATGTGTTTTCCTTCTCCCCGCATTATTACGAAGGGGGACATCTCTAGCAGTTTACATTTGTGCTCTGAGTCCGTGGAAAAGACCCATCCCAGGTTCAGCAGGGAAGTGCAGGCAGCTATGTGGGAGCTGCAGCTGCAGGGTCAGCTCTTCGCTTGCAGGGATGGGAGGAGAGGACTCTGCTGGCTGCAGGTTTGGGCACCCTTGGCCTCAACACATGAGCAAACAGGGGATGTGGAGTGGTTGTGATGGGCTCGCTTGTCTCCGCACCATGTTCGTATGCTTGGTTAGGGACTGTGCGTGTCGAGACGGAGCTTATTGAACGGCTCAGCAACCAAGCTGCGGTCTCAGCTAAGCTGGGAAAAAAAGCAGAGGAAAGGGCTGAATTTTTTTTTGCAGAGCTTCTTACTTGGGAACTGAGATGCTTTCGTGTGAATGTGGCAGGTCTGTGTGCGAAGCCCTCACTGTGCCGTGTCCGAGGGCCCATGTGGTGGCAAGAGCCACGAGTGCAGGTCAGCAGCAGCTGGGGACTTGCTGTGACCCCTCGCCAGCCGAAGTCATCAGCAACCTGCTCCGGTGCTCCGAGGTCCAATTGCCAGGTGTGCAGACCGGTTTTGAGATCTGTGCGGTACTTGCTCTGTGAAGGCTTTGGCAGGAGGCTCAGCCCTGGCAAGAGGAGCTGCCACCACCTGTGTCCCTGTCACGGCCACGAAGAGCAGGAAGGTCTCAGTAGATCCATGGGCTTCCCAGCCAAGCAGGTCATTAGCGGTGCCTCCAAGCAGCTCGTTCCCAGTTTTGGTAAGCGCCCTCAGCTCTGCAGGAGTTCCTGTGAAGCTTGTGCAGATGTTGCATTTAGTTCAAGCAAAAATTGCATTAAAAAAATCTGCTGAGGGCCACAAAGGACAGCAGCAGCATGGGCAAGCAGCCGCCTGTCCTGAGGACGTGTCCCTGGGATGGTAATACTGCTGGGCTCACCGCGTGCCTCTGCCCCAGCACGATGTGCCAGCCAGCTCGCAGGAGAATCCCTCCTTGTTCACGTCTCAGCCTAGCAGAAAGCCTTCCTTTCCTTTCCCCATCTGCTTGTATTGCCAGCTCTGCACAGAGATGCTTCTTGCTCTCTCTCCATTGCGTGCAGAATGGTCCCTGAGCTCTGAATGCCTCTGGGCTCTGCCACTGATTTAGGCTGTTGGTAAGTATCCTCCAGGCAAACTACTCTTGTGGCATTAATCTGTTCCATGCAACAGTACGGGACCAAGTCTGATTTCCAGACTTCTCAATTTGCTCTCTTCTTGCAACCTGTAGCCATCCCGGGTTTCACAGCGGCTGCACTTTGCCGTCCTACCTACAGCTCTACCCAGCCAGGCATGCGGTGCCGCTGGAGCTCTGCACCCACGGGGAGCAATGCTGACGTGAGCAGAGCCCTACGTGGGTGCAGAAACCCACATAAAAAGAGCCCACACAGAGAGAGCCCGTGGGCCCTGGGTCCCCTAGTTGGCAACCTTCAATATTTGCAATGCTCTGCTGACATTTCAGATGCTGTTATCCTTCTTAAATTAAGAGCATGCTCCAGAATCTTAATGTGAAGCATTACTCAGTGGGTAGCTTCGCGTGAGGGAGCACGTCAGCGGTCATTCTTATCTTGAGTATTAGTGTTGTTTTGGTTACAACCTGCAGGCAATTTGTTGCAGCAAATCCAGAGTGGGTTTGAACAGTCTGCATTAGTCAACTCATCCACCGGCAAAGAGACAGACCCGCATCTGTTCTCTGTGAACTTCTAAGGTCAATATGGAAACCTTTCCTAAAAAGAAAACAGTAAAAAGGAGCTACTTGCTTCGATTACATTCTCGTCTTTCCCAGCTCTCCAAGTTTTCAGTTGCAAAAGATGCCAGGAGAGGGACTGTGATCACAAGGAGGGAAGGGGATGGTCTGGAAGCAGATGAGCAGGTGAAAGGCAGCTCTGCCGGCCTCTTGCTGCAGGGGTTGGAGTCAAGGCACTACTGCCAAATCGGGAATCCAGCCAAATGGAGGGTCCAGGTTTCTGTGGGCTTTCATTGCATGTGGTGGAGACCAAGGATGTGAAGTGTGGAGTAGGATGCATTGCTGTGGGCCACGGTGCCCATGAAGGTCGGGGTCTGCCACACTGCGCCCCGTCATCCCCTCTGCAGGGCACCGAGGGGGCGAGCAGCTCCCTGCCCCAAGAGCTGTGCTCTCCGCAGCGCACTCTCCTCTGCGGAAAAGCCTGGGAACAAAGAATGGTTACAAGTCCCTTTCCAAGATAAAGATCATTTTCCTATTTGTCTTGAAGAGCTCTTTGTTCTCAGCCTGGAGTGTGTTTCCCAGCCACTTGCATTAAAATATACGAATCTGAAAGAACAGTTTATCAAATACTGCTTGTAATTGCTCTTTATCAGTGCATTAAATTAACAGCAAGTCACTGTATGACATGCTTGCTCCTCACTCAGAGAATGGTGCTTTATTCCATTTCACATGTGCAAGCTTATTTCCTCCTAGGGCACTCCGTGGGTATGACTGCTGCATTTGGCCAAGTACCTGCAGAAAACCTGACTGATGATAAAGAATGGGTGACGCTGGTTTCCTCCTGAACTTTCTGAGCAGGTAATTCTCATACCACATTCAGCCTGCCGAGCAGGAGCCCTCTCTTGTGAGCTCTTGTTAGAGGCCAGCTGTGCGGGTCGTGGCAGTCTCGTCGAGCCCTGGCTACCAGTGATCTCTAGAGCAGTATGAGCTGGTCTCCATGTGGATGTTCAGAGGGGACATATGTTAAAACTGATTTGCTGGGACTGGACTAGTCTTTGGCTTGTGCAATATTTCTCTTGTTTGAACTGTGTTGGACTATTGACTTGCTGATGTGTCAAAGAAGCCACATCTGCTAGTGACTCTTCCTGTGGTGGGAGTCTACATTTCCTTTGCCTCCCAACTCAGTGCAGTGGAAGGCAGGCGGCTGCATGGCCTTCCTCTGGCCAAGCACGCATTGTTTTCTGCTGCTTTGTGACTGCTTCCCAAATTCCACAGGCTGTGGTTGCATGAGGACATGTGAAAATATTTCAGTCTGCATCTGCCCATACTCGACAATTGTTCGGCCCCGCTCAGTGGTTATTCATCAAGACCAGTGCTACTTTAAAGTGGGAATGCTGTAGCCATGTGGAAAAGAGTCATGGAATAGACGTGGCAAAATAGTTCCTACAGTTTGCAGTGGCCAGCAAAAAAAAAAGGGGGTAGTGGACACTGGTGCTGCAGTTCCCACTGGTTGCTATTAGGAAATCATTGCTTGAGAAATGCTAAGGGGTATTCTAAAATACCACCTCCTCTGGCCTGGCTGTGTTGTCTTTTCTTAGGTTTTGGTCGGAAAAACTCCGCATACTTGAAGTTCTCTAGGAGCTCTCCCATGTACAGAGGTGTTTCCGAGTGCTCTCATTTACTGTCCGTGCCTGGGAGGCACAGGAGGAGGGAGAGTGCTCTGAGCCTAGACCCTGTAGGTTTTGGTGCCTGACGGAGAGCTCCCAGCTTTGGGAGTGCTGGAGATGAAAAACAAACAAACCAGAAAGAAACCTGGCTTAATGAAAGTCCAGAAGAACATTTTTTGCCTAAATCAGACTTCCCCGGAGTTAGTTTTGCTTTCCCAAACTACTCCCTGCGTGGGTACGTGCTAATCCCGCCAAGGAGTACGTCCATCCCTTACTCTGCGCAGATTCACACGGCCTGCCTTACCCTTTCCATCCCCAAATGATGCTTTTTGTCAGTCTGTTTCATCCAGAAATGACGGCTATTTCCTTTTAGCTTCGCTTATAAATGTCTGCATGTATTAGCTCTTCAGTGTCACTTGAAGTCAAAGCAAAATATTTTAAGTGTTATCACATTATCCTCCCTCCTCCCTTTCTGAGCCAAATTTGTACTCAGGCATGAAAGGACTAGGACTCTATCTTTCTATTTAGGCTTAAGATTTCCATGGTTCATACAGGTTAGTATTGTTGCAGCGTTGTGTGGCAGAGTAGAGCTGGCATTTTCATGACAACTGCTTTGCTCTGCTACGCTAAGGAGTTTATGTGCTGTATAGTAAGGTCCTCTTGAAGCTGTGATTTATCCATTCTTGTTGCTTTCCCTTGATATACACATAGATGAAGCAATTTGACCCAGTGGTTTGTCAGGAGATGACTGGCAGAGTGAAGAAGAGTCTAGCCCCAGCACTATGGTTATGTCACTCTGCTTTAGCTCCATCCTCATCCGTGTTCTGTGAGACCCAAGGCTGATGCCCTGCGCAGCTACTGCTCAGGACCGCCTGCTGCAGAGTGCCCAAAACACCACGTTTCCTCTTGAAATTGCCCATCACTATGAATTCAGCTCTGGGCACAGAGCACCATGGGCTCTGGGCACCTGTTGCTTTCAGGTTCACCAAGGCCATCTTGCTTTTAACAACTCTACTGTTGGAGTGACATGAGGAGTCCTCTCGGTTCCTGCGATGGATGCATCGGGTCACAGGTAGACTGGGCCCAAGCTGGGGTGACTCGGGGCTCACAGGAGCCGCCGTGGCTCCTTCCCCGCTCTGTGCACAGCTGTGGGCAAGTGCAGTGGCTGGCACCGCTCGGCCAGCAGCTACCGGAGCAGCCAGGTGACGGAAGGAGACCCGAACGCCCCAGAGCAGCAGTGCCCGGCTGTGTCTGTGCTGAGGTGCCGCGAAATTTGACTCCTGCAGCCAGTGATTCTCCTGCTCTTTCTAAGCTTTCCCTCAGAGGAAATTAAAGACTGTGTAAGATCATTTTGGGAGGGTCACTTGTTTTCTCGCTAAGTGAATAGCATATTTCTTTCTGGTTAAAGTTACGCAAGGATTTTGTGCCGTTGCTCTAGCCGCGAGAGTGTCGGGTGGTGATGGGCAGTGCCCCCTCCCCACGCACGCTGCAGAGTTGCACAAGCAGACGGTTGCACTTTCCCAAGCTTTGGCCCGTGTCACCGGCAGGATACCACATTATTCAGAAATGGAAATTCTTATGCTGCTCCTTTTCCATAATTGCACGCACTTTTTTTTTTTTTTTTTTTTTTTTGTCTCTGTAGATTTCAAATGTGCCTGCATGGGCAGTGCCCCCTCCCCACGCACGCTGCAGAGTTGCACAAGCAGACGGTTGCACTTTCCCAAGCTTTGGCCCGTGTCACCGGCAGGATACCACATTATTCAGAAATGGAAATTCTTATGCTGCTCCTTTTCCATAATTGCACGCACTTTTTTTTTTTTTTTTTTTTTTTTGTCTCTGTAGATTTCAAATGTGCCTGCGAACAGGAGNTTTTTTTTTTTTTTTTTTTGGTCTCTGTAGATTTCAAATGTGCCTGTGAACAGGAGCTGCGGAGGGCCGGGGGCAGCCCAGACTTCCAGGCGGCTCTCGTGCCGACTTTCTCCAGCACTTGCAGCCCGTGTGAGTCGTCCTGGGCATTTGCCCGTGCTGGGCCTGGAGGAGAGAGGCAAGCAGCGAGGCCTGGGCATCTGTGGCACCTTTGCTCGTTCTCTTTCCTAAAGCTCAGCACCGCAGCAGCCTCACGGCTTGGCTTTCCTGCAGCACCTGACCCTGCTCCTGTTGCAGGGCACCGAGGGCCAAGGGCTGGGAAAGGCCGGGTTGGCAGCAGCACGGGGCTGATTTGTGAGCCAGGCAGCTGGGCGAGCTCCTGTTGCTCGTACACATTTGCCTCGCAGAGCAGGAGGCACCTGGGCTGCCCACAGGCTCCTGGTGGGACACTTTCTCCATGCCGTAGTGCTGCAGCACTTGGCTCTTCCCAGGATCTGCCTCTAATTGACACCAGGCTGGGTGTGTGCGCGCGGTCTCCGCTGCCTCACAGTTACGATAACTGCACTGTCCTGCTGCAAAGATTTTGGTCAAAAGCGGCGGCCGTGGCCAGTTACAGGCGGGAGGCACCTTGGATCTCGGCAGGCAGCAGCGGGACGGGAGGCAGCTCCAGAGCGCTCCCCAGCGCGGCTCGCGGGGCGGCTGCGCCCGGGCGGGCGGCTCAGGCGCGGAGCGCGGCCCG
>VWPW01006691.1:0-44165 GCA_013389825.1 Crypturellus undulatus | reverse complement strand
GCACCGGCGGCGGGGCGGGACGCGGGCCCTCGGCGCGGGGGAGGCTGCCCACAGCCCTTCCCGGCTGCGGGGCGAGGGCGCAAATATTTCATTTTCATTTCTTTTTCTTTTTTTAGTTTTCTTTTTAATTTCTTTTCTTTCTTTTTTCCTCTGTGAAAGTGGCAAATTGTCAGGAAAAAAAAAAGTTACTGTAGCTGTTTGGGAACTGTTGCTCTAGTGAAAACAGCTCCCTCGGTGGAGGCGAGAGCAGCCTGTGGCTCGGAGGGCACAGGAGGCACTGGTGGATGAAATCCCACTTGGAGGTGTGGGGGGGATATGGCAAAATCGTTGCCTGAATTGTGCTCTCTGAGTCGTGCAGAGTTGCTCAGCTTCGTGTGAGCTTAAATGAGAGCCAGTGGGAAGTTTGGAAGGAAGAGAGAAAAATGCCTGGGATAACCCAGCAGGCTGTTTGTGGAGTGCGCGGGCTCCTGGTGCCAGCGTCCTGGTGCAAGTGCTCCCGGCCAGGATGGCTGCACCGGAGCGCGAGCGGCGTCGGGATAGTCTGGAGCAGCGGGCTTGGAGGCGCAGAGAAATCCAGCTGCTGGCAGCAGAGCCGCTCACAGCGTGTTCAGCGCTTGAAGCGCAGCCAGTCCAGTCTCTGCCCCCGCTTCCCCTCATGCCTTATCTCTTCCCCTTGTCGCTCAAAGGCTTGTGCTGGAGCCTGCCTGTCGTGTCCAGCACCGGGTGCCTGGTCTCCACCACCCGCTGGAAGGTCCCCGGACCCCTACTGCAGAGCTGCTTTTTTCTCTAAAAAACTCAGTCCGGCAGGAAGAGAGGTTGTTGTTATGGGGCCGTGTTAGTGCTAGGATTCTTTGGGTCACCCTTGGTGCACAGAGCGGATGGGCTGGGTGCTTGAAAGCGTCTGTGCTCCGATGGCTTTGGCAGGATCCGCAGCTCCCAAGTGCTCTCTTTCCCGCTCCTCCTGAGCCAGGGATTTTCCTGGAGCATCTTCGTCCTCTCTGTGGCAGTGGGAAGCTATGGGCGCCCTTTAGGTACAGATCAGACACTGGTTTTCCTACTAACTTTATTTAGTGCTATTTAACAAAAGGAAAAAGATTACTGTAGTTAATGGGTATAAATTTATTTGAGAAACATAGAGCTTTATAGACATAAAACATCCTTATTATTGGATGGATGAAATTATTTTTAGTATAAAGGATTTTTCCCTAATGGTAGAATGGCACCTACAGAGGCCAAAAAAGGCTCTTTTTTAACTGCTTCTTTTCCCAAATGGAATCATCTGGACCTGCAAAATCATTTGAAGACACAACTACACCAGCATTAATAGGTCTGCTGTTGGCATAAAAATATCATCCAAAAATCACACCCTTAATTGACATTACTGTGTTGGCAAAACTTTTCCAGTGCTGCCTTATCCTCCAGCAGTTGGGTTACTTTAAGTGTATCCGTATATTCTGTCTTGTGGGCAAGGGCTCTGACCGAGATTTGCTGAATTCCCTGCGGTGGCTGGAGCTTTACCTGCTCTAGCAAAGACCAGGACCAGCCGGGAAAGCTGCCGGGCTCTGCAGTCCCTCCCATGTCCTTGTAGCTCCTCCCGACTCCTGTTTTGTGGACGTGCAGGACTGGGATGGCTGCAGAATACAGCCCTGCAAACTACCCTGGGATCAGGATCAGGTGAATGTGAGCCTTGCGGTATATTTAAGTGCTTTTCTTTAATGCAGGTCACCTTTCATGTGAAGCAGTGCAGGACTAGCAACCCAGGGACCAGAAGGGCGATTGGGTGAGTGTGGCTGGGGGAAGCCTGTGTGTCGTGTCCAGTGGATGCACTGGAGAAGGCCTGTGCCCGCGCAGCAGCCTGCCCTGCAGCCCTTGCGAAAGCAGCTCCGCTCCTGCGGAAGGGCGAGATGAAGCCCCCAGACATCGCCGATGGCTCCTGGGTCTGCAGCAGGCTGCTGTAGGGCAGCAGTGCAGGGAGGGGTGGCCTCTCTTCAGCCGCTGTCGCTCGACTTGCTGTTGTGCCCTGCCAGTGTCCTGCCCTGCAGGCTTGTGTTTTGCTGGACAGTTCCTCGATGACCAGGGGGTCAGAGCTGGGACATGTCCATGCAGCCAGGAAGTCTGTGCTGCATGGAGGTCCATTCCTCTGGCTTTGTGGAAGTGGACAGTAGTTACATCCCAGCCCCAGGCTCTGGCTTCCTTTCTTTTTTGATCTTCCCCTGCTCTGTGACTGAGAGCTGGGATTTAACTTCTGGCAAAGCCGGCAGTGTCTGTGGGCACTTCCCGCCTTCCCGCCTCTGAGCACTGTGCCCTGAAGACACCGGAGTGCTACCAGCTGAAACCTCTGCCATGTCCTTGTCCTTGGTGAGTGGCTGTTCTGGGGTACCCCATCTCCTGTGGAGGTGGCTGCTGTCCTCGGTGGTCTGGCACCCCCTGCTTCCAAGAGCTCCTTCCTCCTTCCCCGGAGCTGAGCTCCAGGCAGGAGTTTCTTCTCTAGGCTGCAAGCAGATCCCAAGTGGCAGAAAGAACTTTGATTCTTGTTCATTCTCTTATCTCCTCTGAGAGGTACCAGAATCTGTGTGCTTAGCATGAGACCCTGGTATAGCGATAGGGTCCCATGCATTCACTTTTGTTTTGCTTTTCCCCTCATTCTTCTGCATTAGCGGAAATTTGGATTTCCTGCCAGCTTATTGGCATACTATTACTTTTTTTTTTCTTTTTTCTTTTACTGGATATGACAGGGTTGCCTTTAATAATTGGGTCTAGTTTTAATATCTGAGAAGGTCCTTTCTAAATCTGTGTTCATATAGATCAGAGCTAAAAGGAGAAGACTTCTGAAGGAGGCTTTCCAAAGAATGGTTTGTTTTCTCCTGCTCTTGGTGTTGTACTGTTCTTGGAAGAAATCAAAATGGTGAAGGAGAGAGACGGCCCGTTCAGGTTATGAAGGAATAACAGTGCACTGTTGTGGCTGGATCTGCTCCTTCCTCTGCAGGAGATGAGTAGAGTGAGATTAGACCCTTTTCAGAACATTTTCATTCTTGTATGTTACAGACCTAATATATTATTCACCAAAATTAAGCTGTGCTAATTAAAGCTCCTGGTCTGCTTTAAGAAAGCCATGCATTGCCATCTGAGTTGCTTGCTAATGAACTCCGTGGATTGAATCCAAAACCAGAGAGAAGTTTAAGTGCTGTCACTGATCCATGCATGCATGCAATGCTCACTGACTCCCTGGTCCAGATGTGACCTCCAGGCTTCCCCAAGTAGAGGCGATTATGGAGTAAACGTTTGACTGAGAGATGTCACTGACATTTATTGCTGGGTGTGCTAGAGCCTGTGGCTTTCATCAGTGTGGTCTCCTTTTTTTTATGAATGGAGGCAGGCAGCGACTGCTGAGCTGCCCCGGCCGGTGCCAGGAATCTGGTCCCGCAGACACGTGGGTGGAGATGAGAGTGTGCAAAGTGCTGCCGTGCCAGGCGCTCCGGGCTGCAGCTGCAGCGTGTCACAGGCCGGCGCGACGCCGTGCGCCTCGTCGGGAGCTGCTCCGCTGCAGGGACCACAGGGGGAAGAGGCGCTGAAGAACTACAAGTCACGTGCTGCTTTTTGCAAAGAGAAGGTGTAAAAATGGTCTCTTCTCACTTCGGAGAACCTCTTTCCTGTTTTGCTGGGATTCCCTTTTTTCTTTGATCCCTGGCATGAATCTTCCTTTAGTTCAGGTCTGTTTTTTACTCTGGGTGACTCTATTCAGGGACAAGGAGTTGCTTTCTAGCCCTTTTGCTTGAATCAAGAAAGCTTGTAGTAACCAGCAACTCCTTACACCTGTATGTGGCTAGTCCAGGAAGAGTTTTAACCTGGTTTTGTCTAGATTTGTGATGGAGGGAGAGAGTAAAGCAATTCCTGAGGCAGCATATATGATTTTTTTGGAAGCAGAAAGTATGGGCAGCAAAGGTGATGTCCCCAGCCGTGCTGGCAGAGCAGTCTTATGGGTATTCCTCATCCACCTCACTGTGAAGTCAGCCAGGTTAGCTCAAACCACCTTTGTTTTTGACTTAAATTAGCTGACTTTGCAGGAAGGCAGTGAATGTTCTCTCTGTCCCTCCTGCCAGATGTGTGGGGGGACTACCAGCCAGCTGCTGGTCCTCGGCCAACTTCTGCTCTCGCCAGACCCAGCTAAAATCACTGTCTCCCCTCTAGGCTTTCCTTAAATGACAGCTGAGCCATTTGTCCAGTATCAGTTTAACCACATTTGTCAGACAGAATCAGCTTAAGATGTGCCCCTTGCATTCATGTTAGTACTGGCCTAAATCACTGCAGTTTGGCACCTATCCCTCCTTTCTTAGCTCCGATCCCATTAACAGTTTTTCTGGGGGAAATTTTGCAGGTCACCAGTGCCCTGTGGACCTCAGGACTGGGGCCACATGAGCTTTTTAGTCTGTGTGATTCAGACTGAGCAACTTAGTGCTTAAGTCACCATTTTACCCCTGGAAGGACAGGCCTGTTCAGTTACCTGCATATCTGTGAATCATTTAGGAAGATCCTGGATGTGCAGACATGGACACAGGTTTAAAGACTGCCTATGAGATTTGAATTCCCATTTGTATTAAACTGCAATTTGGTGCCCATGTTTTTGTGACAATCCCATTCAAAATGTTTTATAAAAAGAACTTCCAGGACACTTGCTTTTCCACAGTGTGTGCTAGGTTTTGGAAGCTATGTTACATGTAAAGAAAAGATGGAAGCTGGAAAAGCATTGTTTTGCTGCTATCATAAATGCCTTAGATAGGAGGGAGACACAAACCATGTAAAACACTGCAAGTCTGACTGTGTAGCCAGAACCGTTTAAATATACAGCTGGAATGGAAAAAATATTCATTTTAGCAAATTATGGGCTTTTTTTTTAAAGAATTAAAAACAACTGCTTAGAAATGATTGATTACGGTAACATGTGAACACTGCAATGTTTCATCCACTCACACTACTATTTCAAATGATTTGAAGTTGTTTGTGCAAGATTTGCTTTTACCATGTCATTAAATGTCATGGATTCGTTCCAGCTGTCCTCCATGGGTGTATCACTTGTATGATGGAGTCTGATGGGAACAGACTGCCAGATTTTAATGTTGACTCCAAAGCCCAATTGTGTTTTATTTCTAGCATAGCAGTCCTTTGCAGAGCGCATTGCTGGCTTTTAACGCAGTTGGCAAGGAAGATGCTAGCGACTCTGCTAAGCAGCATTGCTGGGCCCGGCTTGAGCTCTGTCGAACCCGCTTGAGGCTGGGATGGGGAGCGGGATCGGAGCCCTCCGTGTGCAGCTGGACCTTCCCCTCTGCCAGGGGCTCTGCCACTTCGTGGCCTCCCCTTGCCCTCGCGGCCCTCGGCCAGAAGGCAGCAGCCCTCCCGGCTGCTGGCAACAGAGTTCGCCTGAGCGCTTCCTAATTTGCCTCAGGCAAAATCAAGTGGATTATCTCAAGCCACTAATTAAGCTGTTGAAGGCAGTGCTGCTGGCGCTGGGTTGTGCCTCTGCCCTGGCCGAGGCGAGGCAGCGGGTGGGCTAAGGCCGAGCAGCTGGAGGGCTCTTCCCACACGGCCGGGCTGGGGGCGGCCAGGGCCATGCTGCTGGCAGATGGAAGGCAGCCTTCAAAGGGAGCCTCTCCCTGCGCTGCGGGGCTTGCGTGGTGGCTCTCTGAGGTCTGTTGAGGTGTATTTTTCCCTTAATCAGCTTGTGTGACCAGAGTGCTTGTATTCAGTGAGCAGGTGAGGTTTTCAAGTTCTGAACTAATCTGCCTCGTATAGGCAGCTCTGGATCGTCACTATAACGCACCATCTAATGACCCTTTCAGGAGTGCTGTGATTAATGCTTAAAGCTGAGTCTGCAGTTTGGGAGGCTACCGCCTGATACCAGGCAGAGCACATTGGTTTGGGGGTAACCTCTCAGTCTGCACTGATGACGTGTAAATAGACCCTCTCAGTGCCACGAGCTGCAGCACGGTATGAAATATTGCAGCTTGCCCCCAAAGCGGGGGAGAGTAAAACCGAAAACGTAACCTGCTGTCCAGCGCGGGGCTGGCTCCTGGTGCAGTGCTTGCTTGGAGCCAGGATGTGCCTTGTGAAAAGAGGCGGAATCACTCGTGGGTTTTTATGAAATGCCATCCTTACGAGCAAGACCAGATAAGTGCTCTCCCTTTTTCCTTTTTTTAAGTGTTTTGCATTTTTCTTGAAGCCTTGGCACAGAAGAGTATACTCCGGGGGCGTTGCAAGTGCCTGAACATCTAGGATGTATAAAAATGAGATAGTGTAATAGTGTCTCTTGAATCTGCACAAACTGATTAACTTGAGCACATCATTTTTTTTTTTTTCTGTATTTAAGTAAAAAACAACAGTTTCACAAAGTTAACTATATCTCCTGGTTACATTGCTTTCGTTCTTGGCTGCCTGTCTCTGAGGTTAGAATTGTTTTTTCTTTTTTGCTTGTAGAGGACTGGATGCTGTGACTCCCTGATGCAGAACTAGCGTGTCAGGTGCTGGCATAGTTGTGACATCTCTTTACATGGGAATACAAAAAAAAAAAAAGAGAGAAAAAAAATCCCCCCCAAACAATCTGCAAAGCATGTCAGACAAGCATGTGTTGTTTTAAATAAAATAGCCTCCAAGGGGTTTAAAATGAAATATTTCCATTTCTTTTTAAATGAGGTTTAGAAAACCAAA
Organism: Crypturellus undulatus; assembly: GCA_013389825.1. NCBI lineage: Eukaryota > Metazoa > Chordata > Aves > Tinamiformes > Tinamidae > Crypturellus > Crypturellus undulatus. The sequence continues at coordinate 37,466 of VWPW01006691.1, read as the reverse complement.
TTTAAAGAGCTTTCAGTGATGTTCTCATGTTTGGGCTGTAGCCCTGAAAGTGCAGAGTGTGTCAACCTTCTCCCTGGTCGCCAGGGCTGTGCGCAGGGTTAGGTGTCTGCAAGCGAGCACTTGGGCAGGATTAAAGCCCAGGATGTTGTGTAATAACACTGGTAATTTTTCTAGTTGTTTTTTTATGGTATTTTTTCCTGATGGATAAATTAAGTATAAAGGTCTTGTTTCCTCATTAAAAGAAAAAACTAAGTTAAAGGGGGAAAAAATGCTTTCTGCAAATCACATCCTGTTTTTATCCTCCTTTAATTACCAGAGATTTGAAGTTGCAGAGTGATTGTAGCCCATCTGACCTACCTCCCCTCCCCTGCTTTGTGACACTGATATTAGAACTATGGGAAAACTTACACTGCTGGCAAAATGGGTGGAAAATCAAATGTTTAATGTTTTCCTTGAACATTTTGTGGTTTCTCCTGAAATTCTTTGTCTGAAACAAAGGGCTCTCTTTGTTCTTTTTTTCTTTTCTTCCAAAAAATCTGCTATGTCATTGTGGATTGCTGAAGTTTCTACAGAAATGGCATAATTTCTTTATAAAATCTTTTTATTTTTAAACCTGTGGCAAAGAAGGAAAGTTACAAACTGTGCAAAAAAATGCCTGTTTTGATGATGAAAAGTTGTTTTTTGGCAGATTGTTAGAAATGTATTCAGAATCAAAATGTTAGTGATTTGGAAAAATCTTGAAATAGAGTAATTTCACATGACCCCCTCTTGGAAGCATCTGAGTTTTGCATTCTTTGCTCCAGCACGATTCCCACTGAAGAAATACTTCAAAAAAAACAAGATTATAGATTCCTTTAAAAATGCCATTCCTTGCTTTTTGGGTACCGTACTAAGACGTGTTTGTGTATGTTATTCATATCCTGGTATATATGAGCAAAATTAAGCATTCATGGATTTGTCTGGAGCCTGGAAAAGGTAGGAGCTGAACTGCGATAGGCACGGGGAGCTGGCAGGGCTTCTGGAGGAGACCGTGGTGGCTGGCAGCCGTCCAGGTGTGACGGCTGTCGGGCTCCCCAGTTATTTCTGATGAAACAAGTGCTGGCCTCGCTCCCCCAGCCTGGCCAGCGAGGTGGCAGGGGTGCTTGCTGTGAGTGCCCGTGTGCACTGCCCGGGAGAGGTGCCCGTGGCCGTGGCTCCTGACCCTCGAGGCCGCTCCTCTTTGGTTGCTTTTCTGCAAGCAATAGTCATTGCCATTGAGCAAGATGGGTCAAATGATTTCCCCCTCTAAATACAGTCTTATGTATTACATTATTCCTGGTCTTTTCTTACACACATTCAAACATTCATTTTAGTTGATTATGCACCTGGAAAGATGGAATGGGGTCTTTGCTATAGATTAATCTAGTTTATCCAAAGCCCGGGGTTTGAAGAATGGAGAACTGTGGAGAGGCTGTAGGGGAGCGCTGGGAGCTGCGCAAGAGTTAGCTGCAAGTGCTGCTCGTGAGGCCGAGTGCCGAAAACAGCAATTTCCTCAAATGAAACTGCTCTGCTTTCTTCTGGCTATGAGTTACGATTCCCGCAAAGCTCTCCTTGTTTCTCCCGTCTTTGTGACTCCGGGACCCCTCTCAGGTGCTCTCCTTCTGGGGTTCTTTCTCAGTTATTTTAAATCAGATATAGCTGTTTCCTCTGTGCTTGGCCAAGAGGGTGAATAGAAGAGTCCTGTTCCCTGGGACAGCCCCTGCCAGGTGGGTTGGACACATCTTCCCTTCCCGTGTGACTTAACTTAGGGACATATGAAGCACTGGCCGTGTTGACAGCAGGATTATGCAGACCTTTTTGCAGGAAAGCAGGGGAATAACACAGCCTTTGACAGACTGTGCTTCACCCTTCCTGAAGCCTCCTCGCTTAGCAAAAACCTGCGCTGGATCGGGTCCCAGCTGGTAATCTTGCGGATTTGGGTGCACAGGGCTGGAGACCAAGCATCAGGCCGAGTGTCCATGGGTCATGTGTCCACAGGCCAAGCCACCGTGGGCCAAGCTGCCATGGGCCGGGCCTTGGAGGGCCGAGCTGCCATGGTCTGAGCAAGCTGCCGTGGGCCAATGTCCATGGGCTGAGCGCCTCAGCTGGGGGAGCGCCTGCAGGACGAGTGTCCGTGCAGTGAGGCCCGGGGGACTGAGCCCTGCTGGCACCCTGGGGAGCCCCATGGCCAGGCTGGGGAGGTGGGACTGTGCCCAGGGGCAGAGGACAGCGGGCGCTTGGCCAGGCTGAGCTGAGCCAGGGGCCGAGCGCCGCTTTGTGCCGCCAAGCTGCTTCCTAAGGCGTTGCGGGGGGTAAGAGAGCGAATTAGCCATATCGCAGGCGCGTGGTCCTTCCCTGCTCAGATTACACTGCGAAATCTGGGCAGTTCCTCGGATAGGGCTGGGAGAGGGAATTGGGGAGCGCGAGCAGCGCCTGGAGCGGAGCGAGCGAGCGCCTGCAAACAAAGGTGACGGGGCACGTGGGCCAACGGGAGTCCTGCCCGGGGCGGCAGTGTCACAGGCGCGGGATAATCCTGCGCGAGCACCCACTTTGCGTTCTGCCCTGTCCTGCTGGGCACAGGGGCTGCGCCTTGCTGCCTTTCCCCCTTGCTTTTGTGCTGACTCTCTTTTTCCAGCCGTGCTTGCTAACCGTTAATCAAAGCCGGAGCTCAGGGGATGTTTCTTGCCTTGCTGCAGTTCGAAGGCTGGGGGAGATGGGGAGGGTTTGCTCTGCGCGCAGAGCCCGCCGGAACTGTGCTGCCCAGCGCGTACACAAAAGTTGTGGCTTTTCTGCAAAACCGGTGCACGAGTGTGTGTGTGTGTGTGTGTGTGTGTGTGTGTGTGTGTGCTCCCGGGGGGCTCCGCACGGCGCCTTTGCCCTCTGTCCTTGCACCGCGGCTGTTTGCAAAAACAGCTATTTCCAGCGCGGGCGCGGGACACGCTCTACCTCGCACACTGGAGCAGAAGTGGGGTTTGTTTTCACTAGTGTAAGTCAAGGAGTAGTGATGATTCGGTGTGACAGGCTGAATGCGAGCCATATGAGCTGGGCTACCCCCGCATAAAGGGTGATTGTGCTGCCAAATATCTCCACGTAATTTAGGTTTTGACACACTTAGCACTTCTCGAGTTGCGGTTCCCCCAGCTCGCCGCTGTTCACTGCCCCCATGGCCCAGGCTATGATACCGTGGAAAAATATCTGCATTGTCTCTGGGAATAGCAGTGGTCCGGGAAAAAAAGTGGGCTCCTGTGGATTTTATTATCCATAGAAATTATACTTAGAGTCTTTGATATAATTTCAGGGATTTAAATAGCTTGGGCTCTAGATGCTAATTCTTATCACTTAAAGATAGTAGGAGTACTTTACCTGTTTCATTAAGAGTTTTTGGCACAGGCCAGTCTATCATAATCTTCTGACTGAGGAGGAATTGCGTTTGCGTTGAACATGTGGAGCGGAGCTGCCCTGAGTGGCGCTGTGCCTGTAACGAGCTGCACGTTGGAGAAAAATGCCTGTCCCCGAGATCCCCATGGTGCTGGGCAGGGTGCCATTGCCAGCCCCTCTCTTGGGTGGAGGACTTCACAGTGCCATTTTTTTTCAATTAACTGCTATTGCTGTGTCTTATTTTTTGTTATACACTTCTATTTAATCTGCAGCTTCTTTGTATGGATTGCAAATGAAAGCTGTTTTATGTTAAATGATACATGTTAATAGTAGTTATGGCTTATTTTAGCATTTGGAGAAGTATCCTGGTGACTCTAGGGAGCAATACTTAAGTGAAGCATTAGATGATCTAGTTTGGGACATGCATTTGCTGTGTAATGCTGTATGTGAAGTTTTTAAATAAGCATACCAAAAATAATATATTGGATGCTATTTTTAAGGCAAATTCGAGCAAAAAAAGTTTGTCATCAGGTTCCAAACGATTCCTTACTTCACTTTAACAATGAGCTATCCATTATATGGTCTTAATTTATGGAATGTTAAACAGTTTCTGGCATTACTGTGCCCCTGCAGGAAGAACAGATGGTACTTTGAATGAGTTTTGCAATGGGATAAAATGTTCCAGGTCTTCAACAGATCATATCCATCTGTAAGAAAGAAATAGTGTTTGTGTAAAATAAACAAGGTAGATAGAGTCAAACAACTTGAAATATTCTGCTGAAAGAAAAACAGTGTTTGTAGGCTGAGGTGGTAGTATGCTTTGGCAGGTAATGTGGAAATCTATCATTTAAGCTTTGTGAATATTTATCTTGGTTACGTATCCCAGATGGGAAATCTAACATATTAGGATTCAGAAGACAGTGGTCAGCATACAACACAGTCAATATATACTGACAGTAGTCTGTGTACAAGATGAACATGTTGCACTTGTAATTAAACAGTTTTGTTCCATGCAATAAAGCTCTGTCTTACTTGATTTATAGAGTTTGGGATCTGGGAGAAGTGCACATAGCAATGAAGAACAGAATCCTGACAGTTCTTGTTATGTTCATACATAATATAGCCAACTTACAGAACATCTTGCACCCTGCATGGAAAATAGTCCTAGAAGTCAAACACAGGGTTGGCAGAATTGCAAGAAGTTGCATGAATTTCCTACTCCATGCTTCTAAATGACCAGGAACCTCATCTGAGTGTTGGTCCTCAATCACTTTTTTGAGCTGTGATTCTCCCAGCCTGCCTGTTGGCCAGTGATTGCTTCTCTTCTCCATGTAGTGAAACACATTTGCTTTTGAATTTTTCTTGCTAGGTGTGCACTTAAGTGATCTTTGAACAGCGGCTTGCCACTCATTATACGGACGCACAGATCTGCTGAGAGACCTTGTAGCCCTTGAAAAGTGAAAATAATCCAATCCTTTTAAGAAAAGAATGAGGATGAATGAGGTATTTTTATATTATTTTTGAGGAACTTCAAGTAGATTTAGTTGCTAAATGTGGTTAGAAAAGATGAGACGATAATCCTCTGGGAGATTTTTTCTCTCTCCACTCTACTTAGAAATGTAACTGGCTGGACTTAGGGTAGTACTGAGCATCTCTAGTGTCCCTGTCTTCATAAATCTGTGTGAAATGCATAATCCTCCATAACCTCAACCTGAGTTGCTTCCTGAGAGGCAACTAGCATGTGCAATGGTCTTAGAAAGTTAGGATTTGATCCCAGGTCAAATGCAGGTGTGTGGAGCATGGACCTTTGGGAATACTGTTCTCCTGTCCATTCTTTGTTCAGGGCAATGCCCATGTTTTAAGCCAATCTAGTTTCATCAAGTACCTCCTTGTCCTAATGCTACACCCTTTGGTGAACAAAGTTTCTTGTTCTATTTTTCCAGGTAGGTAGAGCTCCCTGTACAGTGTGTAAAAAAGAAAAAAAAAAAAAAGAAAAAGAAAAAAAAAAAAAGACGGCTCCCATCTAGGAGTTTCTAGGACTTAGGATTCCTCTATCCTAAAATGGGTGTCAGGGATATTAATTGTCCTTTGAAGGTGCACACATGTGTGCATGGACCACGGAGGAGCCTTCCTCAGTTACGTAACTTCTTGAAAACCTGTGTTCTTCAGAGGATTTAGGTTTGTGGTCTCCTTTGTTTAGGTCTTTGTCCTCTGAATTCCTAAGATCACAGGATGGGCTACTTGCCTTCAGAAACAATTCTGCAGAAGTTGCAGTCACTTTATATTGATTGGAAAATTGCTTCAAATCTTCCCCCTCAGCCCCTGAGAGCTGGCAGCTGGGTGTGAACATCTGACTGGGCTGCCAAAGTGTTTATAATCAGCCGGGGGAGGCGAGGAGGCCTTTCTGCTGGAGGCCCAGTCAGTCTGCGCGGGGCCCGGTGCAGCCTCCGTGCAGGCACCACTGGAAGGAGTTGAGGGCAGCCGGGCCGGCTCGGGTACTTCTCCTCCTGCTGCAGAGGATCTGCCGTCATCCCATTTGGATTTACTTTTCATAGTTTCTTTTTCACCTAATGTCCAATGACTTGGGAAGCTTCTTGCCAGTCTTGTGCTGTTAATGAGGAGCATGAAGAGAAGGACCATCAGCTCAATCAGTTCCTTCTTCTTCCATTGTATTAGTGATTTAATTCCTTCTGCTTAAATCATCTTACAATTCTAGGTTTTATTCAGTTGGAATAAAGCCCTTTATAGGAGGTTAGCCTTCCTCCCGTTACAGGAGAAATATTGGCCAAAACATAAAACTTTTTTTTTTCTTTTTCTTTTAACGTCAACTACCAAGAGCAAGTGAGCAGTGCTTACTAGTTCATCCCACCGTCTTGGAATATTGTTCATTTTAATGAAAAACGGATTTGATTTATTGTTTGGTTAGCGTGTTCAACAAAAACAAGATGTTGTCAAAGGAAAAGAAGCAATCTTAAGTTATAGACACCCCTATAAGCTAACATATAAAAAAATCAGCATTTTATGTTAGTGGGAGTAGCTGCATGTATATCATTTGGAGCGAGAAAAGAGCTCTGAGCATTGACTTGCTCTGGCGTCTGTCTTCAACAGAGCAGGAATACCTGGATGTGGCCTGGCACAAAAAGCAAAGTTTAGATTATATCATTTTTCTCCCTGTTTAAATTCTATGCAGGTCAGTAGGGCTAACTTGTTTTAAGTGTATTTGAAAGGATCTGACTTTTTCTAATAAATGTTGAGGAAATTGTGGTTGGTTGCTTCAGGGTTGGGACTTGTTCTCTGCTGGGCAACAGTTAAAATGATAAGAATTGTATTAACTTCAGTCAAAAACGACTGAAGAGATCCAGATTTATGCAAAAAAAAAAAAAAAGATAAAATTTCCATTTTGTTAGATATCTTATGAAAATGCGTCACCCACTAATACAAGCTAAATTTTGCAGTATGAGCAACACTAGGTTGTAGAAACCTCTACTTTTGAATGTATTCTGCCCTTATCTGCAAGTTAACATGGGTTTACTTGTATTTGTTGATGATCAATAGGTTAACATTTTTAGGCATATGGGCTGCGTATTTACATAGTGGACCATAATAGCTTCCTGTGGCAACAGAAAATGTAATGTATAGCTTACAGAATAAACAGGGCTTATTCTGCTAACATCACTCTGGCTTGTAGGGTAAATATGGTACAGAACCACAAATCATTATGGACACAAAAGTACATATGGGTGTTTGAGGGCAAAATTTAACCAAGTTCATTTAGCCCTAAAGCAAACTATCTGTTTGTGATCTCCAAGTATGTCAGTCTGAGATCCTGTAGTGTGTACAGGAAAAAAACCCTGCTCATATCTCCAGAAAATTACCCTCCAAATTAGGGCAACAACTTGGACCTGGTCCAAAGCTACTGAAGTCAATGGAAAGAGTCCAGGAACCGTGTTCCTTGTGTGTGAGCCGACAAACAGCTTGTGTGTCACCTTGACCTTCTTTAGAGAGCAGAAATATGTCAGGGGATTACAAGAAATGTGAGTATTTATTATATGTGTATTTTAGTTAGATATGTATATACATGCGTGTTATGTATATCCTGCAATATTTCAACGCACAGCATCTAGACACTTTATTTAGTTTCAAGGTACCAATCAATTCTTTCATTTATGGTGACTTCTAAATAGCTTAAGATGTCTTCAGGTTAGTCATAAATGAATTTGAATGAAGCTGTCTCATCTAAAATGTGGATGAAGTTGTCTTATCTGAAATGCTTCTCTAGATATTTGTATTTAAAAACTGAGGTAGTATCACTGGCCTTGTCATCTCTTGGAAGGTAAATAGGGCCCAAAGGACAGCCCAGGCAGATATCTTTGGCAAGATGTGGATATTGTCAGTCCATAGGAGGCAGACGTTGACCTGGTCAGGTTGAGCTCATGCAGCTGTGGGCAGTAGTAGATGCAGTAGAACAGTCCCGTAAAGTCCACATGCACTAGATGCCTGGGGTCCTCAGCCTTCTTCTCCCATCACCTGCGGATTCGATGGCCAGCGAGGAATAAAACCTTCCCCAGGCTCATGCGCATCCTGGGAAGTGTAAGAGAGGTTGCTTTCCAAACTAGGAGTTGTGTAGCAACGCTCAACACTTTTTACGCAACACTTTGCAGTCTCTGCAGACCACTGAGGAATAAGCACAGCAGGGAAGATGGGAGGAATTGCTAGGGTAACGTCTATAAGTTACATCTGGCAGTGTTGTTGTTTCTGAATGATAGGCTACACGATGAAAGAGCAGAGCAGGCATCTTTTTACATTTCACTATCCAATGAACCAAATTAATTCCATTATCTTTTATGGAAAGTTTGTGCAGGAGTAGTTTTGATTGATGGATTACATCTGTGACTGCTGACTGATTAGCAGCATGATAGATGTAGGCTTCAGTTTCATGGATTTTGCTTTCATTCATGAGGAAAAATTGAAGGTTTCTTTCCAGCACATTTTTGCATTAAAACTTTTCAAAGTGCTCAACAAATGGTAGGCTTTGATTTCCATTTGTTTAACGCCTGTAGTAATTAACATTTCTGTGAGAACATTTAAACCAAATGTTCTAGTTTCTCCTCCATTAAAATAATAATTTTATGCTATAGTTAAGAATTTAATTGGTGTATATATAATAACCCTGGCTTTAGCTCTTTTCTCTTCTTTTGCAGCCCTATGAAAGAAAACTATTTCTTAAGAATAGATCATCATTGATGCATGTTGTGGTATCCTGGTCTTCATTAATTTATAACTGACAATAGCCCTCATGGTACATTGAGTTCACTTACTGTGCTCTTGTCAACAAGCCACAGTTGCAGACAGGGAGTGAGGAGACTACATGTGTGTGAATGCTGAAATAAACCCGAGTCCCTCCCCTTCATACCAAGCAATATTTGGTCTACTTCTCAACCAGATTCATTAGCTGAACTGTTTTCAATGTAGAGTAACAAGGCTGGATCCTTACCCGGCCGTTTTTTGTGGAGCTAAGTCTACTTCAGCCAATGATCAGGGAAGCAGTTTCTACTTCTGCTACTTATTCTTCTCCCTTCCTCTAATAGGAAAACTCTCTGTTCAGATAACAGCAGAGTAGATTCTCAGGGTTGCTTTCAAGCTCAAACTGTGGGTTCAAAACCGTTAATCAGATGATCTGGGAAGATTCCACCAATAAGAATGTGCTTGGAGATAGGTATAGGTCTGAAGATTTTGCAAATGACGGATTCTGTGAAAGATTATTTTAAGAAAGAAAATGTAATCTCAGCAACCTGAGGCAAAGGTATTTTCCTTCAAATCTGGAGTGAGAGTGAAAAAGACAGTGAGCTGTGAGTGATGCCTCCAAAACCTGAACGGAATTGCAAACAATAGTGAGTAAATTGGAGCTGGCATTTAATCCACGAACAGGAATGAGCTGTGGAGCCTTCTTTCTCTATTTTTTTTTTTCCTCCATTTTTGTCATTTTATCCAGAGGAATAGAGCAGAGAGCGCCTTGTCTGTATGGAACAAAGGACACGATGGCCTTGTCTGCTGTCACTATGTATTATTTATTTAAGAACCAGAACGCTGGCAGGAGGAGGATGCATGGACATAAGTTCACCTACTGTCGTGAGAGTCTCAGCTAGGTGCGCTCGGGCAGCTGGGAGGGCAGAAGTTGTATTTTCTCAGCTGTGCATCAGCGTGCAGCTAATGAAAGGGGTTGGTTTGTTGCTACAGTTGGTTACTGAGAGCACATTTACTCTCCTGAGAGATGGATTTGGATCCTGTTGAGTCATAAAAGAAAATGGTTTGATCTTAGGTCCTTCTGAGTGTTTTGCTACATTGTACAGATCATTGTGCTTTTGCAGGGGAAAATATCACGATTTGCAGCCTGTTTCTAGGGGGATCCTGATTGTAGAGAGCAAGTGTATTTATTATGGATCAAAAGAGGTCTGTTGGGAGAGCTGCGTATAAAAGTCATGGACAAACTGTGAGGCAAAAAAAATAATAAGAGATTATAAAATATGACCTGTAAAATCAGCATTATTTTCTCATCACTGGCAAGAATTTCACTATTAATTGTGACAAAGTAAGGACACTTTTACAGAAAAATTATTTGCTACAAAATTACTATATTGAATCTTCATTTTGACACTCCTTTGAAGTTAGCTGTCTGACTGAAACAACCCCCTGTGAGGTATTTTGTAGAGTCTCAAATCAAGCTTTCCAGCTCTAATGCTGAAGTTCAGGCTCTGGGTGGTGGAAGAGCTGCCATCCTCCTGAACGGCAGTGCTGAGCAGTGTGGCTGGTCCCTTTGGTCCTTCCCTTGCTGAAAACGGTTGTTGGTTACTTCCAAAGGCTGCTACAAGGCAGGAATGGTCACTTTTCCATTGAATAGTAGGATTTTTTTTTTTTTTTTTGCCTAGTTCATATTTTGCAGTAGAGATGGAAGAAATAGCTCTTTCCAGTTCAGAAAGGGCTATACGGAAGTGAAGCAGACCTGCTTTTGCTGAATAACGTATTTCCCCCCAGAAGAAGATCCAAATTAATGATTCTCTGGCTGTTTAGGTAGGGCTAAGAGGATCGAAGTTCTGGCAGGCGTAGTGAGAAATAGGACATTATAATAAGAAAGCAAAGAAACCCCAAACTCTAATCTTTGTGTTCCGTGATGTTTTAAAAGCACTGTAGTCACTGAACTGAAGCAGGGAGAAATGGAGAGAGGGGATCAAGGAAGCGAGCAGGAGTGAGACTTTGGGTCCTTGCATGCCGTGGTCCTTGTTTACCTTGGGGACAGTGAGTAGCTCCCCTGCGCACTCCTGGGCTCTGAGAAATGGTGGGAATGAGCAGGCGGCTGGAGTATCCTATCCTGGAGGACAATCTGTGAATGGAGGGAGCCTTGTGTGTCCTGGGGCTCACCCTGTGTGCATGGGCCTGCAGAGCAGAGGGATGCGGAGTTTGCTCTACTCTATTTCCCAGAGTTTTTTGACTGTCATGAAAAGAGCTGGCCTGTGGAGGCCTTTTCTCTCCCAGCGCTGGGCGCGATCGCAAGTTTCCAGGTTGTGCGGGTGTGAGCGGAAGAGCTAATCCGGGGCTGGCACGGCCGGGCCGGGCCGGGCTTCTGTTACGGGCTGCTTCTGTTCTGCGTACGAGAAAAGTCTTTCACCAATTTCCATTTTCTCTCACATTTAAAAGGGATTGTTCTTAAACTGATCCTTCCTTCCGACCCCTCCCTCCTTCCTCCCTCAGTTCAAAGCAGTGGCCGCAGCCACTTAAGAGCTGCTGCCCGGAAGGGTCTGGCCAGGGAGAGGTGTTAAAATACGCGCATTGGCGAAGGGCACGCGCCGCGTTATGGTGCACGGGCGCGCGCCTCGGCCTGCCCGAGCGCGTTGCGCTGTGGGCAGTGGGGAAGGCCTCGTCCCTGCGGGCTGGTGAGCCTTCTCGATGTGGATGGCAAGTGCCCTGGGTCCTCCTGCAGCCCATGGCAGCAGCATCTTTATTCCTTCCCTCCCGCTCAGGAGGCCTGAGGGTGGGTTAGCGGAAGGGCACTTGTGTCCAAGCTCTCCAGCCTGGCGTGTGTGGGGACGACCACGTCGCTCTGCCATCTTCTTTGTGCCAGGCTTGTGCCTGGCCCTGCACGCCCTTCGGAAGAAGGTGGTGAAGGTCAAACCAGTGCTTCTGTTCTTACCGTCCTGGCAAAGGGCGAGTTAGGGAGGAACTGAGAGCTAGAACAGAGAAAAGAATACTTGCACCTAGACCTGTGTGGATCTGCAGCTGATTCAGTGGCTGATAGAGCTTCAAAGCTGGACTTCAGGGGAAGCTTGTACAGGTGCTGTCCTTCACGCTGGGATCAATTTATTCTGTTTTATTACATTTTGTTGACTGTCTCTTTCTTCAGTGAACATTTGACAGAATGCTCTTGATCCTGCCGTATCTTCCACACATGCTCACCTTCTGTAGTTGATCTGTGGACCCTGGAACAGTTTTCACAAGCAAAGACTATGTTTCCGTGAAATCTTTGAGGAAAAGCACCTCTTGTCACCTCTGGTTGCCTGGAATAAGCTTTCCAGTTCAGGATTGAAGTGAAACCATCTGGAAAGAAATCTCCCAGTAAAATACTCTTCTTAGTTTAAAGAAATCGCATATTTCTAACATTTATATGTGTGCGAACACACTGGATTCATCAGCATTTGAGTAACACAGCTGAACTGTTTTAATCAAGTCAATATTTCTCTTTTTGACTTTATGTTATGACTTTGATTGAAGTAAATCAGTTTCTGAGTGTATTGTTTTGCAAAAATGTCAGGATTTATAGCTTTTTGACTCTAAATTGAATCTAAATAAGCATTTTTGCAACCTTGTTTTGTTCCACCCGCGTCCCCTACCAGGAGACAGGAACATGGTGTTTTCTCAGCCAGTACAGGTTATAGTTTTGATGATTGCTACTGTTGGCATTTGATCTCCTGCCATGTAGATACCAGTTGAGTTTGCAGTGAAATTCTTGCATTCTTATTTCCTTTTCTGTGAAGATATGTGCCTGTACTTCTGATGCTGATTTAACTCTGTTTCACTTCTGTTGACTTTGAGGGTCTTAGTGCTGACGGGGCACCCTGGCCTCCCTTGCCGGCACTCCTGCTTCTGGGCGCTCTGTGTGCCTGTGCTCGCAGCACCTACCTTGGCCCCGTGCAGCCCCACTCACACCAACAGNAGTGCTGACGGGGCACCCTGGCCTCCCTTGCCGGCACTCCTGCTTCTGGGCGCTCTGTGTGCCTGTAGCTACCTTGGCCTCGTGCAGCCCCACTCGCACCAACAGGGTTAGCACTCGGTACAAGCCCGAGCAGGATATGCAGCAAGGCAGGCTAGCAAATTCCACGAAAGACATAAATTGAAGCTTTCTGGGTCATGAAGCAATGCACAAGCCTTGGGGTGAGACTTGGGTTACCTTGCTGCAGAGTTCCAAAAAACTCAACAGAGCCTTTGAAAGACCTTTATTTTGGTTGTGCAGGGCTTAATCTGTTGTGACATCCCACCCAACTGTGTAGCAAAAGTCAATGGAATTAATAAGACTTGCTGAAGGACAGAGTTGGGAGTAAACAGACCTGATTCTCATTTAGGTGAAGTCCTTGATTAATGTCACAGGTATTTAAAAAGACCCTGAAAAAATGATTAAAATAGTTAACAAAAACAAATCTTTGCAATAATACTGGTGTCAAACCCACATCCTCCAGAGATGGTGCATTTCTCCCAGTTGGTATGGACATCTTTATTTGACAGTGTGTGATGCCATTACATGTAAACAAGCTGTTGTCCTTGCAGCATCATTTCAGCATCCAGGCAGGGCTCGCGGCCGGAGGTACTTGGGCATGAGCTGCGTGGGCCAGGCTGGTCACGCATGCTCTGTTTGGAAGGACACGTTTTCTGCAGGCTGCAGGCTTCAGTCTGCAGGCTTCATTCAAAGCTGCTCTGCTCTTTTGCTAAAGTAGCAGCAGATACAGGTTTGCAAATTTGAGTTGAGTGGGGAGCAATGGCTATGGGGAACAGATGGAGAAAGCACAGGGAAAATACGATGGTTTACAGGAATGAAAAGAGTAGAAAGAGTGACTTGCTGAAATTATTACACCAGAAGCAAGGAGCCTCTAATGAGAGACAACCCGTTGGTATGGATGATGATGGTGTTACTAGGTGAAAAATAATTTATATGGCTTTTTCCCTTTGAGGTAGGTAGCTTGAGAAGAGCAGGGAGCAGGCAGGCACAGCCCAGGCCGCTGCGAGTGGCTGCCGGGGCCAGCAGTGCAGTAGCCAGGAGGCACCGGCCGCAGGGTCCCGGCTGCTGGGAGAGCCCATCAGCAGTAGCTTATTTTTAATTGTTCTTCCATTCATTATTCCCCAGCTACAGCTGCATGATAAATTACGAATTTGGATTACCTGGGAAAGCTGCTGACAGCAGGATGAATTATTAATTCCCAAGCTGGATTCTTAAGAATTTATTTCAGCACTGCGTATTGAAAATTCTTCTCGGTACTATATATAGCCTAGTTTTGAGAGTAGTTATGAAAAAAAGAGATTCTTCCAAGTCATCAGTGTATTTCCTGCTTTTATTTTTCATTCAGTTGGTATCCTTTAGGACACTGAACTAATATACAAATGTATTTTTTTACTACTAATTCGAGTAAGAATCATAATGTACTGAAGATATATAACGTACTGAAGTAATTCGAATTCCAGTGCCGAACTGAGGAAATACTTAGTACAGTGTGTTCATATCTTATCAGAACAGGCACGCTTTCCCCATGTCCTGGCCCCCTTCCAGCAGTGCCTCAGCACACTTGCTGGAAGCCTGCGCTGAATGGAGCAGTAATCTTGTGAATGGGCTCGCTGGCAGCGTTCCTGGTTCGTGTGTGGTGCATTGTTCTGGGTGATGTGAACGCATTTCACTCTGTAGATAAATGTTTTAGGGTCTTTATTTTTTGGTGATGGGAGGGGTTCTGGAAAAATAATCAGGCTACTAATTCTGTAAAACTAAGGGCAGACTTTATTCTGTTTTATCTGCTTTTCCACGTTAATTGTGTAGTTGTTTGAGCCTACTTTTATATGAGAATAGCTGATTTGCTCTAACTCTTAAACTTTTCATTGGTCAAAAGGTTTAATAATTAAAACACAAACAACTTTTCCTCAATACGTCTTAACAAATATTAATTATTTCAATTCACTTCTTTTTATTCATATTCTGTTCATGGTAGAGTAACTCACTATAAAGTAACATTAGTGCTCTCAAAATGTGGTTGGCAGCGGCGGCAGGCCCACAGCTGGAGTAAATGCCCGTTGGCTGGTTGTAGCTCCAGTGCCTTTGAGGCTGGTTCTTTTCCGAGTTAGGAGCCTTCTGCAGAACAATGCCAGTTGTTACAAGCCACAGATCTGGCCTCTAATATATGTTATGGGATAGCTGATAGGATGTTTAATCACACAGTAACCACATCATACAAAGATATCCTGTTTTAGCATCACTGAGGCACACATACAAATGCTACAGCCAAATGCTAAAATGTAAAAGATTGCTAAATGAGGAAAAAGGCAGTAGAAAACCTATCTTGTTTTGAGTTAAGATGTGTACAGACAAATTCTAAAGTGCCAAGGTGAAGTTTCGGGATACTCAATCCCAAACTTGCCTCTTCACAGGAAGAACTGTGTATTTACTTATTATCTGAAAAATAAAAAACAAAAAATCCCCTTTCTTTTGCTAGCAAAGAAGAATGGTAATAAAAAGGGACTGATGGATAAAGGTCTTCCTTTTATTTTATATAGTGAAGAGATTTTAAAAAGAACAGTCAGAGTCTTTCTTTTCAAAAATAGGTGTTGGGGTGGAGGGAAGCCTGCAACTCCAAACTTAGTGCCTACAGTGTTGGAAGACATTATGATTAATTTTGTACTTGGGTTTCCAGATGTTGGATTTCATCCCAATTCTTAAAGAATGTTTAACAGGATATGTGCTGTGTATAGTCTTTAACAGAGTTTTCTTTCATAACTCTAGGATCAAAAAACGTAACTTGGATTCGAAGCTGAATCTACAACCTTGAAGGAGTGGAAGCCCTCAGGTGTGCAACTTTTGGACTGAAGCCCTATCTGTTTAGGAAGACCATGGATGGGCACCAGCTCTGCCAGCTGAACGGCTTGAGCGCCGTCCTCCTCGTGCTGCTCTGGACGGGCAGTTCCCGTGCCCAGAAGGACTGCACTGGCACCGAGTGCCAGCCCCTGGAGAACTGCATCGAGGAGGTGCTGGAGCCGGGGGCCTGCTGCGCCACGTGTCTGCAGCACGGCTGCACGTGCGAGGGCTACCAGTACTACGACTGTGTCAATGTGGGCTTCGTCAATGGCAAAGTGCCTGAAGGGCAGTCTTACTTTGTGGACTTCGGGAGCACTGAGTGCTCATGCCCCAAGGGGGGAGGCAAGATCAGCTGCCAGTTCATGCTGTGCCCAGAGTTGCCCCCGAACTGCATTGATGCTGTGGTCCCAGCTGACGGGTGCCCACAGTGTGGCAGGATAGGGTGCCTCCATGAAGGCCAGAAATACGTAGCAGGCCACACATTCCACATGCCTCCGTGTAAGGTTTGTCACTGTCCGAATGCTGGCGGGGAACTAATGTGCTACCAGCTTCCAGACTGCAACGCATTTGCCTTAAACACTGCGAGCCCTGTGGATGCTGAGGAGAACGAACCAGAGAGGCACTACGATGACCCGTACAGCTACGACCAGGAGGCACCAGAAGGAGACAACACCCAGGTGGAGTCTCCAAAAAAGTACAGGAGCTATTCGTCCCACCTGGAGCAAGAGAGCATCAGCCAAGAGCAAAGCGAGGATTATGACTACCTGCCAGTCAGCCTTGCTCCTTCCTCTGTGGCTCAAACTGATCCATACACCGAGGAAACAACAACAACAGCCGCAACACCAGTGCCTAAGCTCCTCTCTGAAGTTAGCAGTGCCACAGAAAGAAGCGAGCGAAGGAGGGTGCCCCGCACCACTCCAGCATCCCCTAAGCAAGTGACAAGTAAGGAGACGCCAGTAACTACGAGCGCTCCTCAGCAGCACACCACACCTCGCCCAGGGACAACCAGGCCCCCAGGAGAGCTGGAGAGGAGACCAAGGGGCAGGCAAGGGGACAAGGAGAGGAGTGAACCAGAAAGAGCTCCCCACTCAAAAACAAAGAAGCATGCTCGGAAAGAAGACCCAGGGAACAGCTTGCTTCTGGACTTGAAAGAGGTGAATTTAACAGAGCCGAGTTGGGCAAAATCTACTCGAGAAGCGCATGAAGGAAATGCTTTCCCTAAGGTGAAGTTCAGTGCAACAACCTCTCCGCCCGTTGCGCTAAAGGAGGACCGTAGTCAGTCAACCCAAAAGCAGTCACAGACACTCTTTCGTTACCATTCCGAGGAAGATGGGGACCCCAACTCCATCCATGCTGCTCCCAGGTTACCAGAAGGTAAGGCTTGTTTCCACTGTAGATGTCTTGATAATGTTCATTCACAATAATGTTGGTACAGCTCCATGGCTCTTCTCCCCACCCCGCATGGCTTTGAAACGAAACAAACCTCCAGTTACCTCTTTCTTTTTCAGCAGCCATTTGTTGCTTTGTACTTCACTTAACAAGCTACCATTTAATTATTGCCTGTTGCTGTTTGATTTCTTAGATTGCAGGCAGTTCTTTCTGGTGTTTTAACTTTGTTTCAGGTGATGAATTGTTAAAATACAAGCTTTCTTTCCTCTTCTTCATCTTACTCTACAGAAAAGGAATTTGATTTAATTAGTTATCTGCTGGGATCCCTGGATGTATTTGTGCTTGTAGCTTCTACCTTTACTGGATGAAGAGATGAAAATGCTGTGCCTCCATATTGAAGAGGTGAAAATGCTGTGCCTCCATATATCCTGTAGCTGAAATGCTGCACAAGCTCACTAATCTGTAGGTTGAAATGCACTGGGGATTTATAGGAAGAAAAAGTCCTGCCTCTTGCTTTGTATTTTAGGGGGACTGGAAGATTTTTATGAGCAAGCATGACAAGTGTACATATTTCTTCTCTGCCTTTGGATTCCTCTCAACATCTGCCGTAGATGTTGATTATGAGCTTTATGCTGTGCTCATTACAGTAATGAATGCAAACTTCATCGCTATAAATTTGCACGTATGCAGCTCATATTTTGTCTTTCATCAAATGAAGAGTAATATCTCCTTCAAGATGTAGCACAAAATGTTCTTGTGAGACCCAGATGTATAATACTTGCAGTCTGAGCAGAAAATACTGATTGCTCCTCAGACAGTGACATTTCAGGAATCTGTTATCCAGGTAGCCCTTATGCGACTTGAGCTAACTGACTCTAAGCTAACCAACTGATTCTTGAGCTAACCTCAAGAAATGTAAGGGAGATTGCAAGAGGGTAGACTAGGAGAAGGAGATGAGGTCTGAAAAGAAGAGCACTTCATGACTGTTTCCCAGGTGAAAGGTATATGACATCCATGAGTAGAGATTATAGCCTTTTTCTTTTTCCTGCACACTTCCATATGTTTTTTTCGTAAATGTTGACTCTGCACATAGTCATAGCAGCCATAATTGGAGTCAGGCCTTGATTTCTCAAATCACTTGAGATGATATTTTGAAGATCACTCCTACCCAAAGACCATCACTGCACTGAAGCACTGTGCTAGGCTGCCTCCTGGAAAGTCCTGTTAACATAGTGAAATGAGAGAACATCTGCGCTCCGAGTGTTTCTTCCATGCTTCATAGGTGCCTGGTTTATTTTACTTCCAACTCTTTTTGACCGACAAGTATAATAGAGGTGACTGACTGACTGTGCAGGGCAGGAGCAAAGCAGACTGTTTAGTGATCTGTGTAACCTAAATATGGCCTGTTCCTATGAACAGTGACCTCATTTCCTCTGTGCAAATGCAAGTGGCAAAAAAGTGTCTGTCTACACATTTAGAGCACTTTCCCTAAATTTGGTGCAGCCTAACAAAAACCCTGATCTGAGCTATGCAGCGAGGCTGTGTGTTGTATTGGAGCTATCTATTTTCTGATATAATTTTAATTATTTTTTTAAAAAAATTATTAAAAATTGCAGCATCCTGAAGTTTTCTTGTAGGGTTCTAGGAAGCCTGTTGGGGTGGCAGTGCTGGGCAGCAGAGCTGACTGCTGCATCTGGAGCCTCCTCGGCACGTGGCCAGCCCGTGAGCCCTCCTCAGGCACTGAGGCTGATGCAGGACCAGCCAGGCTAGGATGCCTGTTGGACAAGAGTGAAACGTGATGGATATCATGTCTGGCATGAATTGTCTAGTCTGGAGAAAGAGGCTTGGAAATCACAGGATCCCAGTTTTTGCTTTTATCAATATATATTTTTCTTCTGCTCTAAATACTGTAGAATAAGTGACGAATAAGCAGCTCTTGGCAGCACAACCCTCTGCTTTGTTGTAGGGATGCAACTCTGATGTTGCTGGTGCTGTGCTTGGCCCAAGGAGCTGCCGCACATCCAGGGAGTGAGAGCCGGGGTCCTCCTGCTGCCTAAGTTGCATTGCAGCCATTCCTCGGTGTCCTCCTGCCACCTTAGTCATGTTGCAGCCATTCCCCAGTGTCCTCTTGCTGCCTTAGTCATGTTGCAGCCATTCCCTAGGCTGGGGCCAGGCTAGGCCACCTCTGCTGGCCCCCATTGGATTTTACAGGCACCGTGAAAGAACTACAGAACCTTTCCAAAAATCAGGAACCTCTCCTGGGGGCCCCCAGGCTAATGCCTGGGGATGCTGTATTTTTGTTTTTCTGTTTTTGTTTTTTAAATTGATGTGGTTGTGACTCATGTGAGCAGATCCATATGTTCCAAGTAATAAAGCACACCCATCTTCTGTTTGCTTGGTGACTCCTCAGTCTGCAGTCAAGGGAAAGGATAGTGAAGACATTACTCAGGCTTGAAAGGAAAATTAATTTTGCCTACGGGTATAGAATGGGAACATAAATTGTGTAGGTGTATTGCTAACTGCACAGTGCCATAATCAAAGCAAACAGCCTCTTGTCTCCTCTCCAGAAGGGGCAGCGTTGCGGGAGCTGCCCCGGTGCCAGCGCCGGTGCCAGCTGCGGCTCCCCGTGGCCGGTGGCCGCTGCCCAGTGCGGGGAGCTGGGGCTCCTCCTGCAGCAGCCGCCTCGGGGAGCAGGACTGGGTTAGTGGTTTGTGTGGGGTTTTTTTGCACTTAACTGAATTTTCTTGTTATTCTCATCAGTATGTGTGCGGTGGATGGATATTCTTTGTTTATTTTAGGCTTTCCTTCCTGGAAACTATCAATACAGTTTTTAACATTTCAGCTTAATTACTTTTTCTGTTTCTTTCTTTCTTTTTTATTTTTCCTGGAAAAACAAATTCAGGTTTCTGAGTCAGAGACTTTTTTTTTTTGCAAGCACAGGGATATTCTAAGCATTCTACGTATTTTATTTTTCAGCTTTTTAAAATTTAATTTAACTTTATTTTTATTTACTATTTCCCCAGACTTCAGAAAAGTGTAGGAGGCTTCACAGAAACATTTGCTGCCACTAAAAATTCAGGGTTGAGCCCGGGATAGATGACTATTGCCATGGGCGGCAGTGGAAAGCATTTGTTCTTCCTATTAACTGTATCCTGGCTCAGCGCTCAGTTGTGGTTGGTTCCTTAATGCCTTTGGTTAAAATCTTGGGTTCAGTACTTATGTTTTGTGTGTCCTGCTCTGGTTTTATACGTAGTTTACTCTTTGCCTCCTGAATCTCCCAGCTGCCCTGTCCCGGCGTGGCGGGATGCAGCAGGATACTGCTGCCCTGGCTGGATCCCTCTGGAAGGAGGAGTCTTCCCACTGTTCCTGCGGCTCCGTGGGGTCAAGGACATGGGCAGGCTGCCCCAAACCGTGGCGAGCTGGTGACGTGGGTACTGCTTGTCCCCATGGCACAGGGTGAAGGGCTCCTGGCCCCAAGGGGCGCCCGTGGCTCGTGACATGGCCCGTCGTGACATTGGTACCCACTGCGGTGCCAATGGGCCTGTCTGCGCCGGGAGGTCGCGGGGACATAGTCGGGAGCGGAGCTTTCTTCAGCGACACAGAGAGCTACGGAGGTTTCCATAGCAAATGCCAATTAGGCCATTCCTAGAGGAACAGTGAGTGTGAAGTAGAAGTAATTACATTGGCTGAGAAAGTGTAAATTAATTACCTTTACCAGGGGAAGGGATGAGATTGATGGAGATGGTTTCCTTTATGCAGTCTCTTCCAAACATTGATCTAGTCCTGTCTCTTACTGCAGGAGCAAGCAGCAGAGGGAGTTTTAATTTCTAGTCCTTTATCTTAAGAAAAGCCTTGAACAGCAGAGGGATGAATAAAGCATCTTTAAAGATCTTACTGTCAAGTTTTATTGCTTTTTCCCCACTTGTTTCCCTTTCCCTGTGCTCTGCCAGGCGGGTGGATGACTGTAACTCAGGTAGCAAACAGCCTCGCGGCGGCTGCGCTGGGATTTGCCTCTTGTTTTGGCTGGCTGCGTAGCCATTTGCATCTCTCTGGAACTACTATGTTACCCAATGGATGCAGTTTTCCACTTAAGAAAAATCATCCTTGCTTGTGAATGAGTTCGTTGTGGTTTTGGGAGAGAAGACAAGAAGTGCTCTGCACCTGCAGGAATTTGCAGCACGTAAATATTTGCAGGGAGAGCTCAGTGGCTGGGAGATGGCAACTCTTGCGTGGGATCCCCATCACGGAGGCAGTGCTGGAGCCTCTCTGGGTGACCTTCAAGGATGTAGCTGAGCCGTCCCTTCAGTTGCACGTTAGCCATCTTTTAGGGGGGTCACTGCATATCAAACTAGGATCTCATGATCTTTGAATGGGGAAAATAATTTAGAGGACTCTTGAAAGAGCAGGGTCTTTTTCTTCCTGATATGAGAGTGCAGGCATCTGAGGAGACAGCCTGGCATTTTGACATCCTTGATTTCATGGGATTCTGGGTACCAGGAGGGTTTATGTAAACTCTGTGTTGAAATAATAAATTCAGCTGAAACTGAGACTCTAAACTGTGGCAGCACTATTTAAAATCCCCAGCACTTTTGGAAATCCATGCTGGGTACCTGTTTTGTGGAGCTAAATGTCTTCTTTTGTGAAAAGTGAGCGTCATTCACAGTTTGCAAGTTTCATAGTTTGTATCACTCATAGTTTGCACAATTTGATCCTGATTCTGAAATTAAAACACGATGGTGGCAAACTATGGGAATAAGATTTTTTTTTTTTTTTTGTAGAAATGACTTAACCACTCGAGAAGACTTTGCTGCTGGACTTGTTAGGTTTCACAAGGGGGTTGCATTTGCTGCTTATTTATAGTATATATCTGGGAGATTTTCTTTCTGCATGCATGTCTGATACTTCTTAGGAAAGCAGAATGTAAATGAGAGCTCTCTGCTGTAGTGCCTGTTGTATTACTGAGGAGTCAATCACTGAGGAATTAAGACTGACCCTGAATATAATTCCTTGTTGGAGACAGGCAAACATAAGTAGTAATTTGTGATCCAGGTTTTGTGAGACAATAGCCTTTTGAGCAGTTTTAAATATGTAGGCCAAATAAACGTAGCTTTCTAGCATATGCCTACTCATAAAAGGAGTTGTAATTGCGGCAGTGGGGGCCTCTCAGAGAGCCTCTCTTGTCTCTTAGGGAGTCTTGGGTAGCAAGCCAGCCGTAATTGGAATTTTATAAAGATTCCCTTATATGTGAGCAGGTTTTATGTTTTACTGAGTACTCCCAGCCTGTCTGCGCTGTACCTGAGGTGACCCATTCCCTTGTGAAACCACCAGAAAAATGTGAAGCACCAGCCCAAAGTGCTGGCGCTGTTGATGCTGCTGTCAGGAAAGCGCTGTCGAACAGTAGTTCTGTCTCCCTCTCCTTTATGGGGGCTGGTTGTGTTGCTGCTGCTTTTTTGGGCTAGAGGGATGCAGATTGTCTCATGAAGACTCGGGATTCTTTGACCACGGTTTTGAATTACCAAATACTAAGATAAATGTTTATAGCTCCGTCAACTCTGGGATTAAAATCTATTAACTGTATAAACAGTTGCCTGCAAGGCGGAGATTCGTGTTGGTAACTTTTTAAAGATGTTGTGGAAGCTGATGCTCTTGCAGACTGCTGGTCTGTGTATAACATATCTTAAAAGAATGACGAAAATCATCACATGAGGGCTTGCAGCCTCAATCTTACCTTTCAGGTGGAATGCTCCTGCTTGCATCTCCCATGACCCGTGCTGCATGAGGCACTGTGCATTTTGTGCAGGTTTATATGGCATTTATTAAACCTAAATGAACTGGGCACATGAGTATATTTCAGACCTAAGGTAAGTGCCTTATTTTACACGAGGTCACTATTTAGGCACTTTTTTTTTGAAGAATTTGCATCTTCTCTCCTGTGCTGGTGGCCATCTGCCCCCTTGTCCTCCCTGCTTTCTCTGACTGCCATGGATCTCATCTGGGATTTTCCTTCTCTTCCTTTTCCATAGTGCTGGAGAAGCCAACTGTTATGGGTTGGGGCAAAGCAGGCAGATAAGGACGCGTGTCCCTTGGCGCGATGTGGGCTCACTGAGAGCAGCCGCATGGCGGCTGAGGGGCAGCCCCTGAGGCCTCTGGCGGCTGCAGCCTGGTTTGGGGATGTCACCTGTCCCCAGGGAGGGCTGCACGCAGGGAGGGAGGGGCAGGGAAGCGCCTGCGGCGCGGCTGGAAGGTCCCCGGGTCACCAGAAATCAAATAAACCAAAAAGGCAAGTGCAGGCCGTGCAGAAGGCAGAGACGGGTTCCAGGCGAAAAGCAACGGCGTTCACCAGGGGTATCGTACGCCCAAGAAATTTCAAGACACTTTTCCCCAATATATCCCAGTTTTAATATTTCACCGATACACTTTCAGTGCAGTGGCTGGGGTAACAAGCTCGAGAGCAGGGTCTGAGGGCTCCAGGCTGACACTGAGCCGTAACAGCAATCGCGCGCTCCATAAATTCCCAGGGAGCAGTAACCTCAGTCATTTCTGGTCGAGGGGAGTTGGACTATGACTGAAGCTGACTCATATGCAGGGAGTAAAGCTGAGAAGAAAATGAATGAGCACTTACAACAAGAACATCTGGCCGGGCTTCATTTTCCTTCTCACTCCTCCATTATTTATACGTTCATTTCTGTGAGAGTTGTGAAGGAGCGTTGTTTGTACTACTTATTGGAATCATTTTCTGAGCATGTGTTAAAATGATTAATATAGCAGGGTCGCACATCTTATATGAAGTAAAACATCAAAAGTATTTGTTGAATTTATATTCTGAGGCATCTTACAGAGACGTTGGGAACAAATTATATTTTGCTGCCAGTGCTTTGTAATATAGAATTTTTGTACTTGGTGCCAAACATGCTGTGCATATAGCACATGGCAACTGCAAAAGATATTCCAGAAAGCAACAGAAACTTCAAGGGGGAATAGAGTTTCCTGCAAAAGAAGAGCATATCATCTTCTGCGGCTCACTTGGCAGCAGCAATGAATGGGACTGTGTGCCTGCTGAGGGTTGTTTGTGTTTTTGAGAGACTCTTGTGGAAACTTTTCTAGTTTGTCTTTATAAAAGGCAAGTTAATTACTTGAAAAAGTCTTTTAAATGAAAGCAGAACTTGCTATATACAATAATCATTTTCTATAACTCACTTTATAAGGTTGAAGTGCTATGTTTTCCTTTGAATAAGAAGAATTGTAAGCTTTGGATCAGTCTAATGATGTTTAAGGATTTTTTTATTACTTTTTTTTTAATAATGATTCTGAGAAACCATTAGGAGGAGAACTTTAAGTATTTCAAAGTCAATCTCCTTGGAAGCCCAGAAAACTTTACACACACAGAATAGCTCTGCCAAATGGTTTGGGTAACTTGCAAGTTGATGACTTTTTCCTCCCCAAAGACCCTATTACAATTCTTTAGATACCTCTCTAAGACATCTTGTTTATGGCCTATAAACCCCTGAAGAGCAGTACAGTTCTCCCTCTTTATCAAGCTTCTTCATTTGTAATTTGCATTAATTTTCGTTGTTTTGGAATTGCCTTGCATGAAGCTACTCCGAGTCTTCATTTCCTGATTCAAAACCGTAGTATTTTAGCCAAACAGCTTGGGAAAATATTTGCTCCAAGGGACTGTTTTTTTTTTCATTAAAGATAACTTGCACTTAAGTAATGTCTCATGTATTAATGATAAAATTTGTAATTTTACCGGTTTTGAATCAAGGCTGATAATTTTATCTTAATTCATGGCACCAAAATCAAAAGAGAGACCTAGCAGACATCAGCTATGGCTAGGTTTATGTTAGGAGGTTAAACAAATGTTTAACTTCAGTTATCAGCATTGGTTGACCATAGTTGCAAACAATTTGTGGGTTTTGTTTGTCTCTCTAAGTAAGATTGGAGAAAAATACATGAAGTTTCAAATCTTGTGTGCAGGTTTTGGAAGTTTGGGTTGTTGCATTAAGTAGTGAATGTCCTTTACATCTCATCTTGCAGAGTGGGCCGTTGCCTAGATGATGGCAGAGAGGAGGCCGGTTCAGGGGCCATCATGTAGCAAGGTTAAACATCTTAAATGCTTTGGGGTCACAACGGTCCTCGATTCCCCCCAGTTCTGAGTCCCAGACTGTGCAGCATGTGAACGTGGTCCAGCCGAGCAAGCAGCACGTGCACATGGTGACAGCAGTGACTGCAGAGATGGGACACCAGCAGGAGGGCTGTTTGGCTGCGCCCCTTCAAACGGTGGGATTGGACCCTTCTTGGGTGATGCTGAGGTCTCATTTTGGTTTGATGAAGCAGTGTTCAGCTGCTGTGAGATCTGGCCCTGCTATTTCAGTGGGTGTTCCCTGCTACTCAGGCTTTACGTGGTTACAGTAACATAACGTTTCCTGAACTAGAGTTTGGAAGATTGAAATCTGTCCAGTGAGTGCTATATTATCCCCTTTAGTGCCAGTGAGGCACGTACTCATTTTTGAATATATTGCTTCCACTATTTTAGCATAAAATGGCAGTGGCAAGTGTCAAACATAACATTTAACTTTTAGAATTTCATATCTCTGTGGAAGAACTGTTTACATTTCCCATTGTGTCGTGCTGAACATAAAGAGTCTGTCTTGCTTTCAAAGGCTTTCTTCACCATAACAAAACCCGATTTGTCTCTGTTACATTCTTCTGTCAGACTCAATTTTTTTCCCCACTCTTACACTTAATTTATAGTAAACAAATACCTCATAAAAGGCGGAATCATTATACAGATACACTTTATAGCTGTTTTTCTTTTTATTTGTAAATTCCACAAATTAAATGTCTGGGTAATAGATGTTTGTGGAGACATGGTCGATAGCACCGAGCAACATGTGGAGCAGAGCGTCGCGGCTGGCCCCGCGGTGCCGGCTGGGGCGCACGTCGAGCCGGCCTCCTTCCAGAGCGAAGGCTCCTCACACAGCCGGGCTGCAGCTCATGCCGGGAGAGTTCAGCCCAGACCTGGAGAGGTCCTGACCCACCCAGTTAATGCGCGTATGGATCCAGGTATATGGATTGTGGTCAGTCTTTGCAGATGAATATGGTTCTATTTGTCACATATTGGAGATATCAATTATTATTCCAGGACTCTGTAATGCGGAGCAACTGCACTAACTTATAAGCGGGTTAGTCTGCAAATTTCTTTGTGCACTGCCCTCACATGAGGTCCAAGTGCTGCTGCTCTTGGAGCATCTCATGGCTTAGTTTGATGCCATCACATCACACCCAGGCCTTGGTACCAATGAAGAGACCATCACAGCACTTTTGTATTTGAGATCCTTTAATGCCAAGAAACACATACATACATACACACATATTTATACATACATGCATCTATATACACAACAAAATTAAGGAATTAAGTTGATTTCCTAGAAGGTCTAAGGACTGCTTGGTTCTGTTCTCAGACATCACATCGTTGTGTTAATCCTGGCGTGTTTGTTTTGGCTGGCTGTTTGCTGCCACCTTGCTGAGATCTGCTTTTCCCTTTTGCTTCTTGAATCTGCTCCAAAATGGGGAAACTGCCAAGAAACTGGTGCTGGTGCCTGTACATTGACCAGCACTTGGTCAAAGCGGATGATAGCTGAGTCTTGCCCTCTGCTTCTCCTCTTCCCCGGTGCTGAGGTTTAGCACCAGAGCAGAAGCCATGCAGGTCTGTGGAGAACGTAGCGTTTGGGGGCTGTCACTAGGGGCTTTACTGGGCACTAGGCCCCTTTAGAAGAGGGGGTGGTCAGTGGGCTTGGGTGTTTTTTCTGAAGGGGGCTGAATTGGAGTGGTTTAAAATAGTATCACAGTTGCCATGGAAACCTGCTGAATTGGACATAGTGGTTTGGGCTGAGCCTCGAGTCCGTCCAGCAAAGCAAAGCTTAGACACGAGCGATAAAGCCCATGGGGCTTGGAGCATCGTGTCCAAGCACGCGCCGGCCCCCATCACCCCACACCTCCGGCCACCGCTCACAGCGGCCTGGAGGCTCTGGGGAGGGAAAAACCCTTCCCGCTTCAAAGTTTTCCTCCTCTCTTTGCCCCAGAAGGTCAGTGGATTTCAGAAAAAGGCCATGAAATGCTGCTTTCCTGGGAATTGATTTGATTTTTAGTTTTTAAATGTTACTGTGCATCAAAGTAGAAGCAAATTTGAAGTAGTTCAGCTGGATAAAAGCATCCTATTAAGGTAAATTCAGTTTATTTTGTCCCAGGAATGTGGGGCAAATGTGTGTCTAATTACAGATAAGGCAATGAAGCCTTTGATCTTCTTTCAGCGTAAAGGAATCTGCAAATAAAGTAGAAACAGGAAAATGTTTTAGAGAAATGAGACAAAGGCCTTTTCAAGGATTCGATTATCGCACTTAAGGGAACTGGAAACGTTTTGTCCTGTCCTGCTTTGTGGGTGGCATTGGATGTATGCGGACAATTGCAGCTGACACTCAAAACCCTCCCCTTTGAGATAAAAATCTGTGTTTCTGCCTTCAGAGACTTCCAGTTTCATCTGTGTGTTTGTAGATGGAGAGGGCCCGTCAGTGCTGGTCCTGTGAAGATGCTGGAGCGGCGCAGGGTCCGTGGCTTGTGCCTGGCCTGTGAAGTGCTTAGCAGGGTGTCATGTTTCCTCTCCAATTTCTTGCTCCCTAGGTGGTAGAGAATTAGTGCTTAATTACTTGCAGGCTATGGACAACAACCCACTCCCTTCAACTGTTTACATTTCTGCATAAGGCTGGAGCTGAACCTTCCTTGTGGTTTGGTCTCTCAAAGGCTATGGAGGACCTCCGAGTGCTTGTTTATCTTTTATTCTTTGTATTGGGGTAAATGTTTGTTTCTGAAGGACTTCTGGCTATTTATAAAACAGAAAACAAACCCAACTCATCCACGTCTACAGCAGATTAGATCTGATAAAGCTGATTGATGCCATCCAGCTCCCCAGGCAGGCCAAAGGCACCTCCTGGTGTACGTGAGGTTTGTGCAGTTCGGGGAGGGGCATTAGCTGAACAGAAAATTGCATCCAAATTTTAAAGGTGGAGTTGGAGCTCTGGCCTTGCTTGGGTACAAGGAATTACAAACATCACTTGAATAAAACATTAATTTCCCATTAAGCGACATTATGTTGCTGTGATAATTGTTCCTGTTTTGAGTAATCCTCGTTTCCTGCATGTCTTCGGTGACTCACTGCAGCGGAGATCTCGTCCATTCTGCTTTGCAGATGCTCCCGAGCTCTCCGTTCCTCATCTGACTCAGCTTCTTTGTCGTCAGCATCTTCTCTCATTGATGGTTTTCTGTGAAAACATACGTCTTGCTAAAGACTTCATTCTCTTTGCAGCGTAAAAAGTGCTTGGTACCGACGGCTACAGTTTTAAATTTAACTCAAGTTTTAAGAAAACTGTAGACTGAAAATGCAGGTGCCATGTTTTCAGGCTGCCTCAAAACTTGCACTTAAGATATCCGAACTTCAAAGACGTTTGCCTGTTTGAATCCTTATCTCTACCTATAATAGGAACAAAGCTCTCTTCCTTTCAGCTTTTCTGTGAGTAGTTTGCCTATGTTACAAATTCCCAGTGTGATCTGAGCATGCCCTAACTTGAACCGATTTTTATTCTGAGTGATTAAAGACTATGAACAGCATGGCACACATCATCTTTGTAACAAGACTGGAGGTTCTTCTACTGAGGATGGTATATAAATAAATGCAGATATTGAAGAAAGCTATTTGTGAGTGATGTGCTAAGTGACAAAAACATAGAATTGAAAGAAATCCTTTTTGGACGCGAGGATTAGAGTGCTATGCAGTGTGGCATGACTTCCTATAGGGTGTTGTAGGGCACCTCGCTATGGGGTGCTCCAAGCTGTCCTTCCTCCCGGCATTTCCACTGCTCCTTCCTCCGGGTAACTGCCCCGGATGCTCACGAACCAGTAGTACAGAGCTGCAGAATAAACTTTATTTCCTTTCTGGAAGCGTTCTCCTGCCCCTGCCATCAAAATGAACTCTGGCATTTAATGGAGAGTGTATTGCAATGAAAAATTAACCTGGTCTGCTGTTCTAGGGCTTTTGGCACGTGAGCTGCCCCTGCCCTTGCCGAGCTGGCGCCGGAGCGAGCCCGGGGTCACTGGTGCTGCAAGGTGCCTCCTAGGGTACCTTGTAAGTGACTCATAAGGGAAGATCTTGGTTTACTCTGAGTTGCTCTTCTCTCTGTTAGTATTGTTGGCAGTGGTTTAAGCTTCTTAGATCATATTTGGGTAAAGGGGTTTTTCCCATACTGAAGACGTGTTCCAGTATTAAAAGCTGCATGCTGATAACAGCTTTCACTTAACGAGAGATGATACAGGGAGCAGTTTTGGGATGGTGCCATGCTGCATACACTGCTCTAGATATATCTGTCATTTGAGGTGGTTACCTCAGCTGTCAGTCTGTCAAGATTACGTAAAGTTTTAAAATTATCTCCTCATCCCATGGCCAAAAAATGATTCAGTCCTCTTGGTTATTGCATTACCTCAAGCTCCTGGTATTTATTACATATCCAATCAAGAAATTAAAAGTGTGAGGCTTGCGAGGATTTATCTAGTGGCATTTAATAACTATCTGCTTGCTAGTAATTTGGTTCAACAGGAAGAAAATTTTATTTTTGAACTGCTTTTTAATGAGTAGATAAATAAGTTTCTATGTCATTCTAAAGCTTTGGCTTGTCACTTCATAGCGGCATTTACAAATGTAATGGATTTACTATCTCTTGCTTATGTAGCAGGCAGTTGAGGCTAGTTTCCATCATTATTAAAGTAGCTTGATTTAAATAACCATTAAATAAAAGAAAAAGGAACTTCCTTATGGGGGTCTCTCTCTTCCTTTATGGTTGGTATTTGACAGAGCTGGTACAAGTGAAAGAAGCCATCCCTGCCCCAGGGCTCTGTGAACAGCCACGCTGGGCTTGGGCCGCACGCGCAGAGCTTGGCAGGGCGGGTGCTCCCGGAATACTCGCGGGAGGTTGGGTGACGGTGACGGTGCTGTGGAGTCGCTGCCTTCGCCACGCTCTTCTGCAGCACCCGGCCCCGCTCCGAGCCTTGGGAGTCACTGTCTCCCCGCCAGCTTCAGCTAAAGCCTGTCTAACAACTTCCAGTTTTTATGAGATTGGAGCCTGCTGGAGCGCAGAGCCGCATGATGCAGGGCTCTGTGGGGCCTTTTGCTGTGACATGAGCTCTGGAGGTGAGAGAGCTGGAGGATTCATGGGCAGGAATCTGCTTGCGACTCCAGCAGATCCCATTGCAGAATTTAGGGTTTCCTTTTCCTTTGCATTTTTTAGTTAGGAATTACTTTAAAAAGTACCACCAATGAAGTCTGCTGATGACATGTAAGCTGAGGGCCAGGGCAAGTTGGCAGGGCAGGATTGCTTGTGCTTTGGTATGGTCCAATATTATGTCATTTATCTAGGCCCCACAGCCAGGCAAAAAAGGAGCAAAGTTACCTCTGCCTTTTTGCAGCTTCAAAGCTCTAGGTCTCAGCATCCCGGCAGCATTTGGGGTTGCCGTGGGGCTCCTGAAGTAGCGAGTGTCGCAGTCAGAGCTGTGCTCTGCATCACGCTGCAGCTTTCAGGGGTCCTTATTTGTCACAGCTTGAAAGTTGGTCTTCTGGTGAGCAAATATTGTACTCAGAATGACTTACCTCTCAGTACAATGATAGCATAAACAGCATAGTTCCCTGCGGGTATCGAGCCCACTTCTGTCATTTGTAGATTGTGAAATCCCAGGCTAAAAAGAAGAAAATGAGGATTGTTTTAAGGTAACAGAGAGAGGTAATTGCTCATTCATCTCTGTTTTGCAGATGTTTGTATTTCCAGCATAGCAAATTATGGGTATTTTTAAACAAACATAGGTGAGCAAGTAAAGTGTGGGGGATTTCTGGCGAATATCATTTTCATTTCTAAAAACATCAGAAAGAAACTTAATTGCATGAGGAGTTTTACTTTTTGTTGGCTTCTTTCCAAAGCATCACTTTTTTTTTTTCCTTCTCTGTGCACTTTAGTTTGCTCCAATTATGTCTTATTTACAAATTTAATCCTTGGGAATGTAATTGAAAAGCTGTATACATGAAGAAAAAGCAGACAAAAACCCTTTTCATTTTTCATGTCAGATTAAGCTTTGATGCTGTATTCTGGATCTAACAGGGCACATGGACATGGAGTAGGGATTTTTTGTTTTGTTTTGGGTATATGTGCTGCTTCACTCTCTCTCTCTCCCACCCTCCCTTTTTTTTTTCCCTGCTGAAACGAACCCTTAAACAGGTAAATGGGTATGTGTCTTTTGTATGGAAGTAAGTCATAACTTGCCCAGTGCTTGTATCTGTGAGCTGGAGTGAGTTTAGGCCAGGTCTCCTAGGGGAGGAGGTCTCGGTTATGGTAAGTGAAGATTAACACTATAAAAGGAAAAGTTAAATTGTTGTGCATTTCCTCGGTTTCTACTTAAAAAAAAAATCTCGTTAAATGTGTGTGGTGGACCTACGCTTTCATCAGAGGTGACAAATGAAGATAAAATTTGTGCAAATAAGAGATCTGTATGAAGTGAGGATGACTTCAGTGACTTTCTATATATTACCACAGGTGGGAGCAGTACCTCATTTTATCACCAAGACAGATCTGAAGGTTTCAAGGAGTGTTTCAAAATATGCATAAAGTTTATTCAGAGTTAGACTGCTGCATTTCAAATCTGTGGCCATACTTGAAGGGAAAGCATCCTCAACTTGAGTTAATTCTAATTAGCACCGGATCAGTCAGTCCTTCGGATTGATTCTAAAAAGTGTTTGCCAGGAAGAGAGTCACCTTGCAAGGGGCACAAATCCTGGGAGAGGCTGAGCACCTGCTGAGCTGTGTCTGTAGTTATGATGGGTAATTGGTTTTTGACTGCAGCTTCTAGCAAAGCTTTATCAAATTGGAGATCATCTGCATTCCTTGAGCAGAGCTGAGTGGATGCTGCTGGATGGATGGTTCATAAGTTCAACTCCTGCCTTGTTTTCTTATGTTGGACTAGATTGTGAAAATATTACCTCAAGAGTTAAAAATGCTAAGTCTTTCTTTTTAGCAAATATTACTGGATGTGAAGCAAACATATCAAATTTAATTGACTTCGAAAACTTATGAAGTGTTCTGGAGCTATTCCATGGAAACAGCATTTAGAAAGTCGTACCTGTTGGTGCTGTTTCTGGTCACGCTGGGTCTGTAGGTTGCTCGCAGAGCAAGGGGCAGTTTGGGCTGTTGCTGGTTTTGTCTGAAGCCAGATGTTGGCTCCTGGCAGTTAATTTTCTGTGTTTAAATGTCAGTGTATTTCCCTCATTTGCAGTTGTTTGTTACATGCTGCCACGCTGTACAGATGTTTTTAAAATGTCTTATTTTTTCTACCATTGATGTTCAGTGACAGTTGATGTCATTTAACTTCCTGTGTCATCAGATGTAAATTGCCACAAAGCTGTAGGAAGCTTGAAGTGACAAAACGATTTCTCTGCTCTTAGGCCATTAAGCAAGTGTAGTAAGGAAAAAATATGTAGAAGAAAGAAGCTGGAGAGCAAAAATCTGTTCTTTTTACTTAGTGTTTAATATTACTTCCCTCACTAGATTTGTGTGTTTTTAAATAATGCACAAATCAAGTGCATAGAGTCATTACTTTAACAGATGATAGTGTGGAAAAGTAATTAGCCTTAAATATCAAGTTGTTATCCCCTGCCAGGCACTTTTGCTTTATACATCATATGCTGTAAGTGTGAGTTCTTGTAATATCACTCTGAATTCATGAAGCTATTAACTGTGGCTCCATGTTCTCTCAATGTCTTGCAATACTATTCATTCATTATAATGCCGATCAATTCATGTGCAGATGCTGGAGAACAGAAATCATCTAAAAGTCGGTGAGCTTCTGCCCATTGCAGTGAAAGGCCTCAGCAGTGAAACAGAGGGACCTTCCAGGGAAGAGCTGCCCGGGGCCAGAAGGGCACAGCTGACATCAGTTAGTGCCACGAGGCCCTGATGCTGCTGTCGGTCAGGTCTGTTTGTGGCAGCTGGGTGAAACAGAGGGTTAGAGAGGGCAGCCCTAAACCTGAGGCACGTGGACAGTGTTTCTCCATAGCTGAAAGCTGAAGATTCATATTTTATATGAAAGCTTTTTGTAACATTTTGCCTAGAAAGTTCATAGTCCCAAGAGCTTTCTGGTTGTTTTTTTTACCAGTCTTTCATTACAACATGGTTGCTGCACATTTAACTTGAATTTTAAGGCAAACAGCTTCTCCTAAAAAGCACCCTGCCAATGAACTCTGCTGGTGGTCCTGCCCCTTGTCCCACTCCACGTGGGAGCTCCTCTCACTGTTCTGGAGCTCCTAGGGGCGTCCCAGGTTTAATATTAGTTTAAAAAAGGCTAGGCTGCTTTGTATAAAATACTTTTTTCATGTCCTTGTAATGAGGAGCCATAGGGACTGTTTTAGGCCACCCAAAACTTTGTTTCATCTGTGGACAGGCCAGGAAAATCTTTCCAAGTAAATGCATCTTGGGTGGCTGCAGCCTGGGCTGGTTGTGTTGGTCACCTCCCAGAGCCCTTCTCTGTGGGAAACGGAGGATTCCCAGGGGATATCTCTAGTGCCGTGTAGGGCTTTTAAAGATCCATTCCACAACCACTGGCTCTTGCAGGGATGGTGTGATAAAAGGTGCAGCTGGCAAATCTGAAGAAAAGCAACTTACACCTCAGAGAGAAGTTGTCAGTTGTCGTTTTAAAACTGCTGGAGAGATCAGACATGAGTAGAGTCCTGCTTCTATAGGCCTATTTTGTGCTAGTTACATTCAAGTAAATAAATAACAAAATAAATTAGATTGCCAGCTAGAGAATGCAAAACTTGCATTGTAGTCTCTCCTCCCTAACATGTTAAGTAGTGTAAATAGTTGAGTGAATTACTGTAGGTATAGATAGCATATGGCTACATAACTCAGCACTAAGATGTTTCTCCTCTTGGTCTGGATCTGTTGCAAAATTAGGAGGGTGCAAGTTTCTTTCACTTGGCTTCTCAGTGTTGTCTGAGTTTATTTAAAGACTCTCCCTTTCATGAGATGTATTGATGCAGGAAGAAAAAAAGCACAGAGGAAAACACCTACTTGGTGATTCTGATCTGTGAACTGTATTCTTGCTCCGCAGGATATGAATGTGTCCCGATGACTTTGAGGGTGGAGGCAGCTGCCCTGTGGCAATGCGGCTGGGCTGGAACCGGGCACTTCAGCCTGAGCCGGTGCCAAAATGTCTTAGCGGGCCTGGCTGCTGCGGGCCTGGCTGCTGGTGTCCTGGTC
This sequence comes from Crypturellus undulatus, assembly GCA_013389825.1. Classification (NCBI taxonomy): domain Eukaryota; kingdom Metazoa; phylum Chordata; class Aves; order Tinamiformes; family Tinamidae; genus Crypturellus; species Crypturellus undulatus. The sequence continues at coordinate 3,236 of VWPW01006691.1, read as the reverse complement.
AGCAGGGCTGGGGCTGCGTTGGCAGCTCCTCGCGGGTGAGGAGCAATGCGGGAAGTAATTGCCGAGGGCAAAATTTATGTGTTATTGGGCTGTGAATGTATTTTTCTTTCTCCAGGAGAAAAAAAAAGGGCAAATCCCCTCTGTGTGAAAATGCAAAGATTGTTCTCATTTTCTTTAGCAATTAATTGGCCATGAGAACTCTGGAGGGGGTGAGAGAAAAACTTCTTATTTTAAGCATGTGCAAAAATTAAAAAAACTTGACTCTTATATCAACATTTGCACCCTAATGCTAGAAGCTCTGACCCCTTTCAAGCTATTGGCCAACTCAAGGGAAGCAGAACTGAAACTAAAACCTATTAGTAGGATGGCTAGGACTAGAAACTGAACTAGAAATTTTAGAATCGAACCACACTCTGATAAATCAATTGTACTTTGATCTTTAAGCACAGAGCACTAAAAGCCCTTCCCTCCTCTGTTTTTCATTTCTCTTTTCTATCCTCTCCTCCCTTACCTAGCTTGTTTCTTCAGAGTGAATAGCTGCTACGTGTACATGTACACTGTTTTCCAAGCTGTAAATTAAAAAAGAAAAAAAAAAAAAAAAGCAGTAGGCTCTATTTGCATGCATCTTTTCAAAATGTTACTAGAATACTATATAAACTTTTGCCTCTTTTAGTAGTTTCCTTTTCTCTGTTTTATCTTATGCGTTAAGTCACTGCAAAGAGCCTTTGCAGGAGAGATGAAGATGCTTCTCCACTCTTTGTGAGAATTTGCTACCTTATCCCAAACCACTCGAAACTCTCTTAATTCACAGTGCTGGAGCTTTTCACAACTCTGTCTTCCTCTCTGGTTCAAAAATCAAATATGTACAGGAATGTAAATTCCTTTAAAATTGGCTGCAGCCTGTAGTTTCCAAGTAGGAAATGTAGCCAGGGTCCGTTTCGGCATATCGAATTCCAGCGGAGGATGAACTTGCTACAGTCTCAGGTGCGGCGAGCGGGGCCGTGGAGGCAACGTGCCCTTCGGCCGGCCCCTTTAGGTCAGAAAGCAAAATGTCGTGGGCACTACAGCAGCTGCACAGGCAGGCTGCACCAGGACTCGGCCGTTCTGCTCACGTTCGTGCCCATTGCGAGCAACGCGCACGTAACATCTCAGGGAGTCAGGGAATTGTGAGCATCTCTGGCTTACAAAGTGAAAAAAATGCTGAGCTCGCTGAAGAAATAGTTTCTGGAAAGGCAGATACAAGATGTCAACTAATGATATGCTAAACTATTCGCAACATTTTTATGATTATTTCCTACTTTGTAGGAGACAGATGTTGCTGGTTGAATATCCCCTGTAGGCAGCACTGCCATGCTCCTTCCCACCGGCTCTCGCAGAGGGCTTGAGTCAGCGCAGGGCCTCCGCGCACGGATGCATTTAATCAGCACTGCTGAGCTGAGCACTTGCTTAAATATGGGCATGTTCATAGTTATTGTACAGATCCAAGGGCTTTGTGCTGTGCTTTCAGCACGGGAGTGGACAAGTCCGCTCAGCTGCCACTGGCCCTGAGTCAGAACGAGCAAGTTGGGCATCTGTCAGTGTGGACATCCACTTCTGTCGTGACTTGCATTAATTTGCAAATGGTTCCTTTATTTGAAGGGGACTTCAGTCATCGTGCATGCGAGTAAAAATAGTATCTTTTATCTTGATGCACATCTATGCAAGCTGCGAGTGAGTTGTTCCTTTTAATTAGGAGCATGAGGGTGTAACAAAACATAGGAGTTTTGTGTGGTAATCTGAGTAGTGTTTTCTGATGGGGGAAATAAAAGAATTAATCCCTTTGTGCCACTGGATCTGTCTTGGCATATCCTGGCCAAAGACTCCAGTGGGGATACACTGAGCTGTGGCTTGGGAGACCAGGGGGGACCTGGAAGTAAAGCCTGAAGAGGGGGAAAAAAAAAGGGAAATGAGCCACCCAATAACTTACATGAAACCACAGTATCAAAGGGGGTGCTTCATTTAGAAGTTGAAAGACTCTATTTTCCTGTTTAACCCCAAATCATTAATTTGTTAGCCAATTAGAAAGTCTCGTTTCTAGCCAGCTGCAGTTATGAGGCACATTGCATGGCAAAAGAGAAGTTTCCTCATGTGCTTCCTGCTAACTGCTGCTAAATTCCCCTGAAACTCCCCAAACATCAACAGCAGCCCCTTCACATTAATATTTCAAGCTGTGTTTGTGAAGGAATAAAAGAAGTTTGTTTTGTTGTTGTTGACTAAAATATCCCAGGGAATTTTCATCACAGAAACTGCTCTGGCACTGGGCACTTCCTGGAGAACTTGAATCTCCTTGGGGTTTACGGATCAAGGCAAAACTATGGGCCATCAACTTCTCCAGCCTGTCATTAGTCCAGGAAATGCCCAGGACTGCAATCATTATTGTCAAAATTCTTGAACAAACGCTGATTGCAGGATTTCATAAAGAAAAGCCAAAGGAAATGAGAGCGCTCTTCAGAACATCATAAGGTAAATAAGCACAGTGGTTTATGATGGCAAACCTGACAAGGACTAGTGTATGACAAGTACAGGAAGATATCCAGGCACAGAAGGCTGGAGCTGTGGAACAAGCTTCTCTTCTGTTTGCACGTCCCTAGGTGCTAATTAGGACCTGAATGGGTTTCCTTCCCGTGATGCTCAGAGGCTTCTGGTTGCCAGTCCTCAACCCGGCGTGGGCTGGAGGGTGATATCCCACCTGGAAGGTGGTCAGTGCCTGGACCCTCCTGGTGTCCGGATGCTGGTGGATGTCACCTTGGAACCTCATTGTTTTTTTGGTTTGTTTTTAACCTATTCAAGGTGTGCAGGATGGTCTGCGTGGTTGTGGCTGCTGTTTCTGTTGTTATCACAGCACATTTTGTTGCTGTGGGAGTTGTATTGAACAATATAGCGGAGAAATCAAGCGGGCACTGGCAGCTGGGGAGTGAGTCAGCTCAGAAAGCAGTCCCGCTCGCTGCCGCGACGCTCAGGATAGAGACGCGTCTGCAGCTCACAGTGAATAATCGGCTTGATGAATTTATTTTTTTTCTTCTGTGCATGAATGGATCATGAAAAGAAAGAAAATTGTGACTCTTTTTCTTTGTTTTAAATGATTCATGAGCTTTTCTGAATAATTTCTGGACTGCAGGTTATCTTGCAGTGCAGGTCAGGGCAAGTTTCCGTAGCCTGTGCTGGATGCAGTTGTGCTGATCTGATCAGATCAAAAT